>CM021104.1:39480322-39725679 GCA_007115665.2 Sequoiadendron giganteum | reverse complement strand
AGAGGGCAGAGGGTTGAGGGATTAAGGGTTGAGGGTTGAGGGTTGAGGGTTGAGAGATTAGGGTTGAGGGTAGAGGGTATTGGGTTGAGGGTAGAGGGTTTAAGGGTTTAGGGTTTAAGGGTTGAGGGTTTAGGGTTGAGTTTTTAAGGGTTTCAGGGTTGAGGGATTAGGGCTGAGGGTTGAGGGATTAGGGTAGAGGGTATAAGGTTTAAGGGTTTAGGGTATATGGTTGAAGGATTATGGTTGAGGGTCCAATGTATTGGGTAGAGGGTATAGGGGTTGAGGGTTTAGGGTTTAAGGGTTGAGAGTTGAAGGATTAAGGGTTGAGGGTTGAGAATTTAGGATTGAGGGTTTATTGTATAGGGTAGAATGTAGAGGGTTTAAGGGTTGAGGGTTGAGGATTTAAGGTTGAGAGTAGATAATTGAGGGTATACTATGGTTGATGGATTAGAGTTGAGGGTCCAATGTATAGGGTAAATGGTATAGGGGTTCAAGGATTAGGGTTTAAGAGTTGAGGGTAGAGGGTAGAGGGTTTAAGGGTTGGGGGATTAAGGTTTGAGGGTTGAGGGATTATGGTAGAGAGTTTACTTGGGTTTGAGTGTTGAGGGTAGAGGGTAGAGGTCGGTTTAAGGATTTAGGGTTTAGGGTTTAAGGGTTGAGGGTTGATGGATTAGGGTAGAGAGTTTACTTGGGTTTAAGGGTAGAGGGTATTGGGTTGAGGGTAGAGGGTAGAGGATGGTTTAAGGGCTTAGGGTTGAGGGTTTAGAGTTTAGGGTTGAGTGTTTAAGGGTTTAAGGGTTGATATTTTAGGGTTGATGGATTAGGGTTGTAGAGAGGGAGGGATGGATGGAGTGATAGATGGAGGAAGAAGTGAGATAGAGAGGGGAGAAGAGGAGGGAGGGATAAAGATATATGAGGATTGAGGATCCAATGTATAGGGTAGAGAGTTGAGAATTGAGGGTATATAGTTGAGGACCTATAGGGTTGATGGTTTAGGGTATTGGGTTGAGGGTATAGGGTTGAGGGATTAGGGTAGAGGGTAGAGGGTAGAAGGTTTAAGGGTTTAGGGTTTAGGGTTTAAGGGTTTAGGGTTGATGGTTAATAGTTAAGGGTAGAGTGCATATTTAGGGTATAGGTTTGAGGGTATATGGTTGAAGGATTAGGGTTGAGGGTCCAATGTATAGGGTAGAGGGTCCAATGTATAGGGTAGAGGGTATAGGGGTTGAGGGTTTAGTGTTGAAGATTATCCTTGTGTTTTTGCACTTACATTTCACTTGCACAAAATAATTTCATAATAATATTAAGAAAAATCAATATTGGAAAGTAGTAAAGAAAGAAAAAGATCAAAGAGACACTCTTTTGTTAGTAAAATCAAAAACTTCATCACAGCTAAGAGGGATTTTTGAAACTTACCTCCAAGATGACCTTCTCATCTGTGATATTGAATGGGAATATATAAAGGAAGATGTGCAACCATATAATCAATTAAATAACTGAAATATTTTTAAAAAAGGGTATTAATGAATGTGTATACCTCATAATACAGTTTGAAGCCATTTTTGACTAGGTGTACATGAGAATTTGGAAAAGAGAGCACATGTGTCCACTCTTTAATGAATATTTCTATTGGAATCGAAGATGGTGAAGCCCTTGCCAAAATTTATAGAATTTGATAAAGAGAAATATATATATATATATATTATATAGAACAATATTCACAAAAAAGGTAGGGTGGTAGAAAGACACGCCCACTTAAATATTTTTCATAATTGAATCAAATTAGAAATGAAAGTTATTATGAAATCAAACATAAAATCAAATCCCTTTTTTTACAAAAATGAAATCATATAGGATTAATTTCTCAAAAAACTATAAGGTTCCATTAATGACTTCTACCAAGATTTTCTCAAGAAAATTAAAGTATCTTTATCAACCATTTAGAGCACATACACTATCTTTAAAGAATAGAATAATATACTATGTTTTATAATTTTTCTATTGGATAATGATTGAATGAATAAGCTATATCATTATATAGTTTGTCTCTCTCAAAGAGACACATTTTCATTTAGTAAGAAAAAATGTATGTTATCTACTTGTAATTTTCTTAATGTTTAATGTTTGAATGAATAGGATATATGGTTATACAAAATTAATCACTCTCTTACACTTATGAAGAAATAATAGTTTAGGATGATTTTATTATATACTCACACCCATGTCTAACAAGTGATAAAATAGAAGTAAACATCATAGTACATCTTATAACTATAACACATTCTTTATGGATAACATAGGCCTAGGATATTATTTATTTAATATGTTATAATTCCTAAGATATGCACAAAGGACCAAGAAATCGTGAATTCAGCCAAAAAAATATCTAAGAAATAATTTTAAATAAAATTTATTAAAAAATAATAAAAAAGAATATCAATCAAATCATGTTATCTCATTTGTTATGCATTACTCTCTTTTTTTATTCGTAATAAGCATCAGATTTGTATGCATTATGTTGAGTGCAAAAAATTACATTCTTTTAGCCCAGCTAGTAACTCGGGAAAATTTGAATGGCATTGAGTGCCCATGACCACCCTTACAAAAATCTAAAATTAACAAGATCCGCCACAGGTTGTGGATTCAATAACGAGTGAAACAAGTCTATATTGATTCAAAACACCCAAAACACTAGACAAAACACCCAACAGCCACCCCACTCGATACCATCCTTCATTCTTCTTCGTCATAGAATTTGGTAGATTCCACCAAGTTTGCAAACACATAACACCATTCCAAGCCTTTTGTTTCATTCAATCCCAACTGTATGCATAGGAAGTTGTAGCCAATCGTTGCCCATCTCTTGTGGCACAACAAACCTTCCGTTCTCACGTCCATGATGAAGGGATGCCACTCCACCTCTACACCTTGTAGAAACATTTTGTCAATGTTGTCCAGTAATGGAATTCTAACTCCCAGTTGTGCCATCGCCACCACATCCACATCATTGAGTAGAATTTTTTCCTTGAAGACCATCCTGAGCAGGATTAAGCACCTCAGTTTTGGTAGGTTTAAATCTAGCAATGATGCCAGAAAACGAGAGGCAATGTTTGAATTTTCCCTTTTTTGATTATTGGAGAAGCATAAATTCTTCCCAATCACCATCTGCACGGCTTCTAGACATGGGATGTCTTTGTTCAAACAGATCTTCTTGAGCCTTTGATCTGTTATGAATCCAAAGAAAGCAGATTGCTTTTTTTAGCAGCATAACTTAATCGGAGTGTCCATTTTTTAGGCTATCTACTCAATTGGCTTGGCTAAGTCCATTAATTTCCTCTTAATTTCATATGGCTCCCTAGAGGTGGCATTTAATTTCCTTTTGGAGGATTGTACTTCCGCCACCCTTCTCACTCTGATGCCGCCCTCCTCAGTCTGATCCAACCAACTCTTGTTAATAAACTCCGCAGTCGCCATTTTGGAGGGTATTTAATATTTGAATCCCTAGATGTAGATATGTCTCGTGTGGTTGATCTTATGTCAGGGCATGTCAAATCTCCTCTCCTTGGGAATTCTTATAGCCATACGAGTGGTTAGACTTGAAGGTTGATGATATGACAAGGCCTACGTCATCATCATCCTGAGGGATGCCCAATTTTCTATGGCACCTTGTGCAATGAGTATGCCGAAGAGGTGTGGAAGGTCAATTAGGAAGAAATTGGTTTATTTTTTGCACATTTGTGTAGTGTATGAGGTCAATTGGTAGGTCATTTAGAAAATGATTTTAATATTATTATTTATTTTATTTTATTTTTATATTATAGAATAATATTATTATATTTATTTTTTAAATTTTATGTATTAACTATTATGTTATTATAGAAATATTTATTATTTCTCATTATTTTATGTATTTATTATTATATCATTATATTATTATATTATATTTATTATTTATGTATTAGATTATATTTATTATTAATTATTATTATTTATTATTTATTATTTATTATTTATTATTTATTATTATTTATTTATTATTTTTCATTATTTTATGTATTTATTATTATATTATTATATTTATGTCATTATTATATTATTATTTATGCTAATTTATACTTAACTACGTAGAGTAAAGGATGTCTAATTTTAAAACCTAAATATCCTCATTATTAAGGTCTTGGCCATAATTTTCATTTTATTTTATAGCTATTATATTGTAATATATTATTATATTTATACTTTAACAAAATTATCAAATACATATTTTTCTATTATATAAAATATACATTATATATTAATTATGTTAATCTATTCTTAACTACATAGAGTAAAGGATGCTGAAATTTTAAAACCTAATATATATGTATTTGATAATTTTGTTAAAAATTAATATAATTATATTAATATATATTTATAATATACATTATATATTAATTATACTAATTTAGACTCAACTATGTAGAGTAAAGGACTAAATGTCCTCATTATTAAGATCTTGGCCGTAATTTTCATTTAAATAAACATACTCTAAAACCCTTGTCAAAACTTTATTTTAGGCTACAGCTCACCAAATGTGACATCATATCAACCAAGCCAAATATGACATTATATGTAGGGAAACCAATAGCGGTGGGGAAAGCAACAGTGCAAGGTCAAGGAAAACTGATAGCGGTGGGGAAAGCAACACAAAACTGGTGGAAAAATGGTAAAAAATGGATGTTGAAATTCGTTTTACTGTCAACCAGGGTCTCTCATTGCTTTTCAACCATTTGTGGGAAAAATCAGCTCGTGAATCTCAAATAAGGAAACACCTTCGGTAGAAAAATTATCACATCATTCCATAGAGTACAAACACTAATATGCTTTGACATCATCTACTAACTCAAAATTAATAATAATACTTAATTCACATATTTTCTCAATCATGACAAAGTACAACAAATTAACTAAATAAAAAGTATTTATTTATGTGGAGACTAATTAGAGTTCTTATGTCCATCTAAAGAAATTTAAATAAGATTATTTAAAAATATAATAAATGTAAGTTCAAGATCTCTTGATTCAAACACATTTGAGACACACACATAGAACTAAATGATCATGATCATATACATGGCTTTGAAGAATAAAAATTTTCATATCCTCATTGAGTTGATTCATCAATAGTGATTGATTCCCTATCAAGGAAGGCTTTTGAAAACTAGCACTTGAATTATTTGTTGGGACATATATTGTCTCTTGATCTTCATAATTTTTCTTCCTTTGAAATTATGAATTGCTATAGGGAAGTTAGCATCTTGGTGGATGCACTTGCTAATAGGCAATTGATTAGGGTTGAATATTATATAGGGTTGATGGTTTAGGGTATTGGGTTGAGGGTATAGGGTTGAGGGATTAGGGTTGAGGGTAGAGGGTAGAAGGTTTAAGGGTTTAGGGTTTAAGGGTTTAGGGTTGATGGTTAAGGGTTGAGGGTAGAGCGTTTAGGGTATAGGTTTGAGGGTATATGGTTTAAGGATTAGGGTAGAGGATATAGGGGTTGAGGGTTTAGGGTTTAAGGTTGAGGGTTGAGGGATTAGGGATTAGGATTAGGGTTGAGGGTTGAGGGATATTTTAATGTAAGTGAAATGTAGGCAAGCAATTGAAGGCCAGTGAATATTGGGGAAGGATTTTTTGTTCTAACAACCCTAATCCCTTAATCCTTAATCCTCACTAGATCGGTGCTACACTCTGAGCTAAACTCAGAAAAAAAAACTAGGTGCTAAACTCGGTGATAGACTTGGCATTAAATTAGGCACTAATTCTAGTGCTATAATCAGCTCTAAACTCGATGATAGACTAGGTGCTAAAGTATGCTCCAAAGTAGGTGCATAATTAGGCACTAATGCCGACACTACACTCAAAGCTAAACTCGATGAAAACTTGGCTCTAAGGTCGGCACTAAATTTGGTGTTGAACTTGGCATTGAACCTAGCATTAAACATGGCACTAAAGTCACGCTAATTTGCACTAAATTTAGTGCCTTCTTGTTCTGTTCGGTGCAGTAAATTCCAAAAATAACGCCATCCTGATAAATAGCACCAAAATTTTCAAAAAATTGAAGAAAAATACATTAAAATAGTGGGTGGAAGCAAAAAATGGAGCAAAAAAGAGAGCTAATCACAAGGATTTTTTGTAGTGTGGCAGAATGGAGAGAAAAGGTGGCAAATTGTGTAGCTATTTTGTAGCATTGAGTTGCTCATATTAAGTATAAATAGAGGCAACTCCTCTACCTTTTGTTACAATTATTCATTTTTATTTCTTCATTCGTTATTCTGTTGTAGTTTTTTTGTGAGTGTATTTTTTAGAGCTTTTGTGAGAAAGAGAGTTGTTTTGTAGATTCACAATTGCTGAGAGTTCTTTGTAAAGAAGCTAGAGTTTAGAGATAGGTTAAGCTTAGAAGGAGTAGTAATTGTGATTGTGGAGATTGAGTTTGGAAAGCAGTATTATTAGTTGGAGCTATAATTCAAAATATGTTGATTTTTATTTCTCTAATCTCTTTATGTTGGCATATTATTTATCTATGAATTCCATTGTTGTGGAAAGATGATTTTGAATACATATTAAGCTTTCTTTTATGAACTTGGTTTATTTCTTAGTGTGTTTAATCTTGAATGATTCTTGGTAGAAGTCTTGATTGGTGAAACCCTTTTATTTGGGGTATACATATATACTATATATTGGAATTTGAGTGGTTATGTTGTTAATAGGAACTATATAAGTAGTTTGTGAAAACTATATTAATATTATATTAAAGTGTTATACGAATTGGTTAGCTTATGATGCTAGGTAAAACTTTGTGGATATTGAGGTTAGTAATACAACAGGAATGATGGCATGATAAACATGTCATCATTGATAGGTTGTGATGTTATGCAAACCATGTTAATAGTTTATACTTGATTGATTACTCATATCTCCTTGAAAGTGGGAAGAGATTATTTTCCCCAGGGTTAGGGTGTATACTCGATTATTATATCAACATTCAACAGTAGGGTTGAGAAATGTATTTTTTGGTAATGCTATTTTTTAAAATTTTGATTAAGAGTCTATTCCTATTCATGGAATTCTAGAAGAGGATTCACATTTTGACAAACCAAAGTCGTATTGAGAAGAGGAATTCAAGCTGCAGAAGCACAAAAATCCTCTCAAGCTAATGTCCTCTAGATTATATACAAATGTAGTGAACATTGTAAACATGCATGAATATTTGAGTCATATTGAATGTAGAGGTTTTAAGATTATTTTTGATCACTTGATTTTTTATTATACTTTTGATGAATGTATTTATTGTTGAGATTATACTTTTGTTGAATTTTTTTATTGTTGAGATTATACTCTCAAATGGAGACATCTATTGTTGAAATTATACTTTTAAAATAATCATTTAGTGTTGAGACGTTATGTTTATCCGCATGGTTAAATTGGTTATTTCTAGGGTTAGATAATCTATGGGAAAGGGAGTAACCTAGTTGTTCACTTAGTTTGTGTGCATGTATGGTTAGCTTAGTTATTCCTAGGGTTAGAATAATCCATGGAAAAGGGTGTAACCAGTTAGACATTTTTTTATGGCATCACCTTAGATTCAATGTGTGTTATGTTTGTGAATGGTCAATACCAAATCAAGCTAAAGGGTCCAGGTGAACATATGACCTACACTCGAAGTATTGGGTGTTGAATTAATTGGCCAAAGTAGTGTAAGTAGCCACTATTTACACTCTCAGTTCACTGTGATCCATGATCACATACTAGGTAGGGATGTCATACATGTAGGTTGTAGCCAATGTATGGTAGCTCTAGATATGTAGGACACAACACTATGCTTAGGAAGGTCGGGATTATGAGGTTACCAAACCAATCTCTTTGTCGAAGGGTAGGTCCACCTTACCAGTTAGGTAGATGTGCGAGGAACCACAACAAGTCTGTGGTTGGAAAAAAAGTGCTTGAGTGATTCTCTCCCACATATAGTTGGTGGTCAAGATTTGAGGATGTATGCACCAATATTGGGGACAACTAGAATACATATGCACCAGTAATAGGGACATATATAATGTATGCACCAATGTTGGGGACATCTGGGATGTATGCCCAGGAAGGGACATCTAGACCATTTGTATCTTCATTTCATTAAGCTTATGGAAGCTATGTATGTAATCATGTATCTTGCAACGCCCCACCATGCAAACCCAAAGGACAACTAAAGACGAAACATTTTTTTTTAAGATAACATCTATGCACTAACCATTAATTAAATATCCATACAGCATTACATAACAACACCTCAATAGTCCCATAGGGTTACATGATTGCATTACTTGTCAACATTCCCAACCAAAATATTGTTATAAATAAATGCCAAGTAAAAAGAAATAAAAAATACATTCACAAGATAACATAATGATAAGCATACAACCTTCCATAAGCAATAGAGATGATAAAGGTACATACATCATTTATTACATATCAAATTCATAGTTCAATATTACAAATTGGAGCATATTTCCACAGATACAACACATCATAAATACAATAATACATTACATATTTATTCCCTTATATCAACGGGAAGAGTACATCAAGTACAAGATTAATACATATATGAAGAATAAGGTACGAAATATGGAACAATCTTCAATCAAGTGAAGCCCTAAAATATTTGCACCCGCTTCCACTACTCGCTCCATGAACACAACCTAGGAACCTAATGGGGTGTGTAGCATGTTCCACCCGACCATGTGGACTAGAAGGACCATCCCCCATGCTAGGAGATGACAAGAAAGGACCCACATCCAAACAAGGTCAAGCAGATAAGGCTAACACAACTTCAACACATAACAACATTAACCAAATGCAACAACACTCCTAGAGGCAACCAAAACAAGGGAAGATAAACGGGTACTGTAGAAGAGTGTCATCGTATGGCCTTACATGGATTATCCAGACAACCTATCACAAGGTACCACCTCCATCTATGGTTATCTTGACTGCCTATCTCAAGGCGTTGCTCCATAGGGTGACTCATGCGGAACCACATACCTTTCGCAAGGACAAGGCAATGATCTTACCAACTAGGTCTTCTTAACCCATCCTTAGCCTAAGGAAGTACTAACGACATGGGTGAGGAACATAATTAATCTTTTTTAGTGTTTAACTACCCAAGCCCACTATTTCATTAATTAGATTCACTTGTTTAGGAAACTCTTCCATGGGTTATCCTGACATCCCCTTTATGCATCGGCCCCCATGAAGAGCCACTCTCCCTATGGGAACCCAAACCAAAACAAAGCAAGGGGTGTACCTCAACTCACATAAAATAAAAGTGTACATAACACACAACATGTGAGGCATGAATCATCTCGCAAACACAAATCATATCACTGAAACCAAGTAAAAAAGAGGTATTACCACCAACAAAACAACATAAGTCAACCGATGCTCAAACCAACAGAGTTCTCAAACGAACAAGTTTTTCCCCCTAGCCTCTAGAAGTTACTAAAACGTTTGCCCATATATTTGAAACATAAGACCAAGAAACGAGCATCAAAACATGGGTTCCCATGACACAAGTTCAAACAAAGATAAACCAACCCATAATATTAAACTAAACATCATAATCATAACATGACTATTTAAATTCCAAAATTACAAAACGAAAAAGTGTAGAATAAGAGGGGAAATACCATAAGGAAATATTCAAACTCAATCAAAGTTAAGATAATCATTTCAATACAAACTCAACAAAAATTACCAAGCCAACTATCTCAACTGTCACAATCACTTACAATAATCAATGACCTACAACAACTCATCAATGCATTCAAGGAGAAACATTACTTGCATAATTCCTAAACTCATTTCCTAAACAGTAACTTCACCTAACAACCGTTCACACAATAATACACGAATACATCGATAATAAAATTCAACCAATATACAATTCAAGTATAGGAGAACATGATGAAAAACCTCATTTTTTAAAAGGAAATCATCTTAAGTTCCTCTATTATCCATATATAATAAGCAATTTTCTTTATTTACTTTCCAATACATTTGCACAATGTAATCATGAGATTTGATTCCTAATCCGGAAAGCCTAACAGATTCACAATCAAATGAACCAAATCGAGGAATAAAATTCAAATCAAACTATTGAATATATGATAAGAAATATATATATATATATATATGTATGTATATTATCTCTATTCTTCCTTTCCCTTTTACTATAATCTAATCCATACACTTGGTATGCAAATATATACATATATATATAAACTAATCCATATATATAACTTCACTTCCTTATTACAAATAAAAGATAATCTATCTAGTTGCAATATAAATCAAATCTTTCAATTAATAAAATATAGATAAATCAATTTTCTCTCAAAATAATATAACTTAAAATTAAATTAAATCAACATTTTATTTTAACTTAATCTAATTTATTCACTTAAATAACTAATTCTCTCACAACAATTTACTTAAATAACAATATTATATAAAAGCAAGATATTAATTCATTTCAAACTACCCATACAATTACTACATAATCTCCATAAAAGATTATATCTCTCACTTATTATTTACCCTATACGTATTCTTTTAAAAGAGAAATTAAGAGGAAATCATCTTAACAGTGAGATATTATCATACTATTCTGGAACAAAACGGTCTACATGAAAATGTGGATGCAAGAAAAGGCAAGCACCCGATTCCAAATGTGAATTGTAAGGAAATGTCTTATCATGAAATTCCATCCTAGTAGACTTAAAAGAATACATTGATAAGACTTATAAGTAATAAGACAGCGATGCCTAAGGGAGGGAGTTTTCAGACCGAACCATTTCCATCATCTTAAATAGATACAAAATTCTTGTGGAGGATAATGGTGTTGCTAAAAAATACAATCTGATACGTTCGGATACACTCTATCTGCTCCGGGAAAGAATATGCATTTCATTTGTAATCCCAAAGGAGGATATTATACTTTTAAGTATAAGGTAGCTCAAAATGTTTTATAAAATATCTATAAGAATATTAATTTTTGGTTATATTTAAAATATACTCCACGGTTATTGACATTTTTTATTTTTAATAATTATTAACAATAAATTATTAATAATTAATATTATTAAAAATAATTATATGTATTTTAAATTTTAAATTTTAAATAAATTTATTAATTATAATTTTTTCATAATTGATATTTAATAAAATTCTAATATTAAATATTATTTAGATTTTAATTTTTGAAATAAATCTATTAATAATATATTATTCATATTGATGTTTAATAAGATTTATTTTGAAGATTTTTAAATGTTAATAAAAGATCAAGATTCCTAATTAAACTATAATTACGAAGATTAAAATAATCAATAGTAAATTAATAATCTTATTATTATTATCATCTAAAAATCTTTAAAATAAATCTTATTAAACAATATGAATAATCTATTAATAATAGATTTATTTCAAAAATAAAAATTGAAAAAATACTTAATATTAAAATCTTATTAATAATTAATAATAATTTTTTGGTTATTAATTATACTAAACTATAGTTCATTATATGTGCATGTAATTATGATCATGATGGAGAAAACTAAAAAAAGAAAATCTACTCTAGTCAAAACATAAACAACACTCAGATTTATAAATTGTCAAAATCTAGAATATTGAATTATAAATTTGTTTAAATGAATTTTAATTATAAATAATTAATAACCAAAAATCTATTATTGATTATTTTTAATAATTTTAATTAATACTTTATTATTAATTTAATTATTATTAGTAATTAATTTTTTGTTGTTAATTATTATTGAGTGTTGATTATCTACTGATTATTATCATTTAAAAAAATTTAAAATAAATCTTATTAAACATCAATATGAATAATCTATTATTAATAGATTTAATTAAAAAATTAAAATCTAAAAATACTTAATATTAAAATCTTATTAAATATCAATTATGAATAATTTATAATTAATAAATTTATTAATAAAAATTTATAAATTGTAAAGCTTGATATATATTATCATTTTTAGATTTATAAATTGTCAAAATCTAGAATGTTAAATTATAAATTGTTTTAATGAATTTTAATACAATTTAAATTTATTAAACATCAATATGAAAATGACAAGACCATTTTGTAATTAAACTATATTTCATTCTAATGTAATTATAATAGAGAAAACTAAAAAAATATTATTCTAAGTCAATGATCAAATTAATTTTATTATTAAATTAATAATTCTCATTGACCATATTTAAAATAAATCTTATTAAACATCAATATGAATAATCTATTATTAATAGATTTAATTAAATTAAAATAACTTAATATTAAAATCTTATTAAGAATAATATAATTAATAAATTGTATGGTTGATTAATATTTGTATGGTTGTTTTATAAGTGAAAGGACTAATACATTTTGAGCTACCGTTGTAGTTTGCGTTGTCTTTGACTCTATCCTGGAGCGGAAACGGCTTCGGTAAAAACGAAAAAATCACGGATTTAAAAAAGTTGTGGGCCCGGCCACCTAAGTGTACCCTTAGAGTGTACCGTTAAGCTCGGCCCACATGGACTGTTCAAAGAAGGAAATGAGCATGATGATGGAATAATTCTATAGTATTTATAACAAAACGAAAAAAATCTTTCAACAATAATTAATAATACAGAACAAAGGAAATCATTTTGCTGAATGTATTAAAACAGAATGAAAAAAATCATTCAGAACCATCATCAACTATATTTAATGGTAAGTCGACTAGAGAGTCGAAGCTTGTTCAATATAATAGGTCCATTACTACATTTAAATTTAAATACTGCATCATTCTTACTAAAGGTTTGCATATCATGCTCTTTTGAAAAAGTCATCAGTCCCGCTCCAATTGAGTTGGGTCGAACCACTACTTATGGCCTTTGTATTAAAGAGTGCAGGCATACACATACTAATTGGGTTTTCAAGAAAAGGCTCAAATCGGCGTGCTAAAGCTCTTAGAACAGAATGATATAGATGAGATGAATACATGCAATAATTATTTTACGAGTGTATCACAGTGTGCACTAAGATTAGTAATTTAAAGTATCAAGGGAGGGAATATTTAGAGAAAATCGGTTCCCTCCAATATCTCTTATTTATACCTGAAATGATAAATTTTGTTATTATAAATGCATTAGTATAAATGAATGGCGACAAGGAAAGGGTTGGGTTGGCGCACTCTAAAGACTTTAGAAACTTGCAAGAAAATGCAGTTAGCAGGCATGAACATATGAATCGACCACAAAGGAGCCTCATCACATGAAATGGGTGATTGTGGGCTGCGCCCAAATATTAATTTTGTTGAAAGACTTAAGTAACTTACAGACATATGCAAATAAACTATCGTGTGGGGCGCTAAGTTTGAATTTATTTATTGGACTATAAAAAACTTTCAAGCAAAAGTAATTTGGTAGGTGTAAAGTCGATTTCCTCTATGAGAGGGTTGGCACGCATATTGCAAAGTTAGTGTGGATGCCTTAGCACCTCAAAGCGGCGCTAAACACAAGGAAGGAAAAGTGTTGGTTAAGGCAGCAATAAAAGAGCTCAAAGAAAATTGCAAGTCTAAATCTTCAAAAATCAAAGTAGAAAGATAACTTGAATGATTTGATCGAGAGAGAAAGAAAAAGACAACACATAAAGAGAAAGAGAAAACTATAGATTAGAGGAGGTTATATAGTATTGAATAGATTTATGCTTTAAATTTGGATAGTAAAAGACCCAGTTAGTAAACATTTTTGGGTTCTACACTTACAGACTTCTTTCAAGACGGGAGGAATGATGCTAGTCTCAGCTTGACCTTTGGAAGTATGTCGATGTCATTGTGAGGTGTACAGAATGCAGAAAAGAAACCAGTACAAAAATGAATTCATAGACAAAAGATACATAAAACCGATTACTAAGTAAAAGAAAGAAACATGATTATTTCCAACAACGACCCTTAAATTATACAATACATTTGAATAGATTCACTTTATTTCAAGCAATAAACATTTAAATCATTTACAAAAAGAATCGCATAACACAAAGACGTTGCTTTGCTATGAAGGCTTACCTATGCTTGCTCTTCCTCAATCTTTATTTCCTTCTTCGGCGTAAATAGAGGCTATACCGTGGAATGCAATGATTGCGTAATATGTACAGATAGAGAGACGTGCAGGAGATGAAACAAAGGGGTTGTGATATGGGAGAGACTCCTAAAGATGCATGACTAGTGTATTCATTTGGAGAACCCAATAATGTGATTTTTTGCCAGATCCGTTAAACTCCGAATGGTTACATTCCCGTTACACATAGCGGTATATTGGCTAAATAGCATAAACAAAATATTACCCTTGGCACCAGTTACTTATGGTTCTATGGGGGGTTTGGGCTTCTATTTTCATGGATCAAGCGGTCTCATGAAGAAAAAAAAATTGTGCTGCCGGATTAATTAAAATCTTTTCCAAAAAAATAGGAGCCCCTACCTTTTAGAAATGAATCTTTCAATGCTGAAATTGAGGTGGGGCTAGAAATTGCCTCTACAACTTAGGAATTTTTTAAAAAGTTTTTTGCCACTTGTCTATCACTTAAAATTTTAAATTCCTTAAAAAAATTAAAAATGAGAGAATTTTATATATTTATTAATTTTTATCAAAAATACTCCATTCGATCCTTAAATTTTGGAGCTCAAATTTCTAAGCTGAATTGCAAAATTGAATTCATGGGACCACTAGCCTTAAAATATTCCTAAAAAATCTAAACAACACCCACTAAATTTTTTTAGGAAGCCCCCCTCCATGGGACCATACCCTTAGCATGCCAGTTACACATAGCGGTGTCTCGTGCTGGAAAAGGAAGGAACCAATATATAGAAGGTTTCTGTTTTCAAAAAAAAAAAAGCAAACAAAAGCCATAGGTATCCTTTTCGACAGTAAGTTTGAAGCCGTGCATGCAAAACCTTCCATTTTTTAATTGTTTTTTTTTTTTTGGCTTTTTATCTTCATTCAAAATTAAATACTAGTTTTAATATTTTATCACTTTTAAATTTATTAATTAAATTCAATCATTAAACAATAATTATCTTTATATTTAATTGTAGAAACATGTTATAATTTAATCATTTAATTTAATAGCTTAATTATCTAAACACCACATATACCCCCACTTAACAACATCTTTTATTTAATTAAATAACCTAATCAACCCATTTTAAATTCAAACAACCCAAATAAAATTAATCATACCTCTATTCTTATCTCTATTCTTATTGAAAAATTGTACATTAAAAACATCTAATTAATTATTATAATTATAATTTAAAAGTGCTCCTACAAAATAATATATAAGAATGTGCACTTTTATCATCCACAAAATTACATCCATGTTCCTCTCGCCATGCCTCCCTTCTTTTGAAAATTTAGAAGAGATCAATAAAATCTTCCTCATCTTAATAAAGAATCACAGAATATAATGCTAGATGCTGAAAAGAAAAAGAAAGTTAAATCTAAAAGCATTCAATGGTGTCAATGATATCAAGTCTTCACAATCCATAATGGTTATCACTCTTGTTTCTATATTCGATTGAATGAATGAAAGATTTTAATGATGTCCACGAGACTAAACAGTCTATGGGACCGAGACAAACAACTTAATTTTTCTTCAAGCTCTTTTCCAAGTCGAACCTTCTGCTATTGATTTTGACTAGAAGGCTGGCCATCTGATTGATCTTATCCTCCTCAAATGACTGTCACATATTGTCCACCCCCAAACTGTTTGTGAACTGATTGCAGATATCTTCATAAACTGTGCATTCCATGACAAAGTGTCATTTTGTTTCCACCGCCCCCTTATTACAGAATATGTTTGTTCTTTCTTCCCAAGCCTCTTTAGGTATCTTCCACCTACCAATATCGCATCTAAGATGGTGCAATCTCATTCTCAATTGCGCAACTAACAACCTCGCCTACCCTTTAATAGCTGCACCTAAATAGGTTTTTCCCCCATGATCCTTTGTTGGCTTAAACTCTTTGATGTAATATGATTTTTTTCGCCCAAATCTAATTTGACCACATGGTAGTCCTAAATTTTTCCCTCACATAGTTTTTTATTTCACTATTGGTGCTAAGACATTCATGCAATTTGATGTCCCACTTGTTCAACCACTTGTTGTTCGGCTTCATCCAAGTTTTCTTTCTTCAGTCTAACGTCTCCTCCATAATTATTTTGGGCCATCGGTGATTATCCATGTTTTCGACCTTCTTTAGATAACCAATCAACTGGGTTATCGTTGATGCTTCCAAAGGAAAAGCCCCTGATTCAGCTAAAATAATCTCATAAGGGATTGCGGCTTTAACTTTGAGATTACTTGTTATTAGGTGTTTTTGGATTCTTTCTATTTGTCTCCAACTGCTTTTTGATGTATTGCTTCCCCACACTTCACACCCACAGAGTACAATCGGGGTGACAAGTAAACCAAAAAGGGTTTTTTTGGTTTTCCAATCCCAAAGTTCAACTTTTCTGCATCTATTTTGAAGCAAGTAAGAGGTTTTCCAACCTCCCTGTATCCTTTTCGTTCTGCAAGTTTCCCAACTGAGCTTATTGTGAAAATCAATCCCAAGATATTTGTATTCTTTCACTATATCAAGCTTAGATTGTGTGAAAGTTTACACCAAAATTGGATATCACCCTTCATAATCCATCATACTAAGGGTATGGTCCCATGGAGGGGGGCTTCCTAAAAAAATTTGCTGCTTAGATTTTTTAGGAATATTTTAAGGCTAGTGGTCCCATGAATTCAAATTTGCAATTCAGCTTAAAAGTTTGAGCTCTAAAATTTAAGGATTGAACTGGAGTATTTTTGGTAAAAATTAATAAATAAATAAAAATTCTCTCATTTTTGTAATTTTTTTTAGGAATTGAATATTTTAAGTGATAGACAAGTGGTAAAAAAACTTTCTAAAAAACTCCTAAGCTATAGGGGCAATCTCACCATTGAAAGATTCATTTCTAAAAGGTAGGGGCTCCAGACCTGGAATTTGATGGTCTATTTGACCATTTTTTGCCATTTTAGACCGTATTTTACAACTTTAAAATTTTGTAAAGAGCGGAAAATTTCCATAAAAACAATTCAACAATACATAAAATAAATTCCATTATATTCCAAATAAAGTCATCATTTCATTCATATATTCATCATAAAACAAGTCGATTACATACAATGACATAAAAGTCGAAAAGATAACATCATATTATTCAGTCTAAATCTTACAAGTGTCGAAATACACATTTCCAATAGCATTTACATTGGAGGATACATATCCAGTTTACAAATTCGAGACTTAGGCAGTCAGTCGCCATAAGCTCGTCAATACATATACATCATGAATAATAAAGCATTTTAAAAGAAGAATCAGTCAATCGATCTTCCATCCATAAGAAAATCTTCAAACGAAGACGAGAACAAGGATCAGGCGCTTTTCTGCCCAACCTCGAAGCTTACGCTTCCCCGAAATTTCTTAGTCAATCAAGAAATACCCGACCCTGCACGAATTGCTTAGCAAAAAGCAGTCTACAAGCAAGATGGAATCTAGTGCAAGCCTAGTACTACTAGTAATCCACAAGCATTTTCAGTTTTCTAATTCAGTTAAGAAAGAAGCAAGTTCGGTACTAGGATATGGTAGAGAGCTCAAATAACCCATCTATTTCAATGGTACAAAATAATTACTTGGCCAAGTAAGATGTCATGCATGACAATAAAACGTAGTTTTGGAAAAAGCAAAACCACACTCTCTATTTACCCATATTCGGCACCTGTCCCGGAAGGTAACTTTCCCAAACACAACACATGCATAATTATCTATCATTCATGCATGGTTCAAACAGTCAAACACAATCTTTCGCAATCTTTCAACATTTAACTGAAAACAGTGTTTAAAATGAATACAGTTTATAAAACATCACTTTTCATTGTTCCAATTCACAAAAAGACATAAATTCAGAATTTTAATTCAGTCATTTAAATAATTAAATAAATTACAAAAATGAAGGTGTATCTTCAGTATGTCAAAAATACATATAAAACGTAAATTAAAAGAGCACACATTCAATTATATTAAGCTCTTCTCTAATTTAAGTTGTTTTAAAGTTCGTTCAAATTGTTTTCAAAAATTAACTAAATCTCAAGTTTATACATTTCGATCCAAATTCGTACTGTTTTCAGTGTTTAAAAGTCCATCATTATCAAATTTAAATCTAACTATTTAAAATTCTAGTTTTGACAGTTTTCCTAAAAGGTGAAATTTCAAGTTAAAATTTTTTTTTTGATGTTTTTTTTTTTGTCAATAATTTCTTTATTTTCTGTCAACATGTTTTAACAAATTTGGATCAGCATAATTTCATTTCACTAATTTTGGTCATTTCGTTTCCATGTTTAGTACGTTTTTCTAATTTTCAGTTTATTATTCTCAGAACGAATTAGATCGGAATTTAACAAATTCTCAGCACAAATAACTAAATTTTTTGTTTCTAATCTTTTCTTGAATTCTGGAAATTAAAAACACAGTTGGATTTTTCCAATAGAAATTGTTTCCGATTCTAAATTTTAAACTGGTTATCTGTTTGGATTTATTTCTAAATTTGCCAATATGAACAATCCAAAAGTTTAAAACAAGATTCCTCCTAAATCTGTGTTTCACAAGTTGTCTTAAAATTCTGGAAAGTAATTTCAGTTTGATTTATTTACAGCCAAATAAAAATTGAATGTATAATTTGTTTTGCGATCATAATTTTATTCTTTCTTTGTTCCAATTTTTATATCTACTTCCAGAATTCTTTTGAAATGAAATTGAAAGATCTACTTTAAAATTTCTACAAAGAATTTATACCTGGATAATTAAGAATTCTGGCAATTTTGTTATTTCCTCTCTGTGTGTTATTTTACTTCTGGAGTCTTCCTGATAGTTGTTCTGACTCCAATATCCTCTGTATTTGGGTGCCTTAATCTTTTCCCTGCTGCAGGTTGTGTGCATAGGTCGCGTGCCTTTCTTTTCTCCCTGGTTGTGCGTAGGGTGAAGGGAAGGATCTTCCCTTGCTGCTATGAGGCTGGCGTGCCTTTCTATACTTGCGCAAGTCTCCCAAACAGACCGTGCCTTATCCTATGGGCTGACTGTGTGGGGAGACAAGGCTATGCACCTTTCCTACTGGCATGAGGGTACAGGGAGTATATTCGCAACATTTGGAGAGCTTACAAATGCTAGGTGGCGTGGGGTGAGAGGGGGTTGATAGTGGCCGCGCCTCACTCTATTCCTTACCCTGCAATGGCCGCACCTCTTCTTCTTGCTCCTGTGCGTGGATGAGGGGAGAGACAGTGAAAGAAGTCTTGTATGGAGGGAGCTAAGATCTACGAATGGAGAAAGACTAAAGCTTCCTTAGAACCTGGACAAGAAAATGGTGAACCGGCCGCATCTCCCTTAGTTAAATCTGTTCAAACTTTGTTCAAAATAAAACAAGAATATTTTCTGAGTCTTCAATTTCAGAATTCTCTCCCTGGTACCAATTTCGGATTTTCTTCTTGAATATATCATTCTTTCCATGCATTCATGCATGTCTTAGATCCACCATTTACTCAATTTGATCTTCAGATCAAATTTAAACTCACAGTGCAAGATATTTAAAGATATCTTTAATTCCATTTCTTTTGCTGAGTTCCATTTTGATTGCAAATTTCAATTTCGAAATTATTGGACAAAAATCAATTTTCATTCCACTATTTTAATTAAATTTAAAACGAATCTATTTTATTTAAATTGCATTAAATTTCATAATTTATCAAAATCATCTAAAAAAAATATATTTTACAATTTTCTAAGAAATCACACCAAAATTGAATTTTTCGATTTGCAAGCATAATATACGCACGAGACATTTAAAATATCAATCTACGTGAGTGTGTGAGATCCCATCTATTCGCACATGTCAATCGGCTAAACAACTCTACCTAATCGTTGTTCTCGCCTTCGACCTCGTTCACCTGTTTCCTGCGTTCACTTGCACTCGATTTATCATCAGTAATGACAAACCCCGAAATAAATGTAAATATGATAACTGCATTTCAATTTCAATTTAATTTCATCGTCATTTCATTTCGAATTTCAATTAAATCATCTTTAAAGTAATCATTACATAATCTAATTTCGACAAATCAAGTAACATTTGCATTTAAATAAATAAGTTAAAAATCCATTCGTGACAAATTTATTAGACCGTATAACTTGACTTGCTAAAATTTTACATAGTCGTATATATGACACTTTAAATTATTTGTAAACCGTAAAATTTATTATAAGATAATATGATATAATAATTTTATTTATAATATTATTTTATAATAATTTGTTATAGAAATAAAAATGATTTTTTTTTACAATGTTTATTTTGAATTTTTTTTAAATTGATGTAGAAATATATATTAAATTAAAATATTTTCAAAGAATGTTTATCTTCAATAAATTTTAAAAAGAAATTTAGAAATAAATCTTTGCTTTATTTTATTATTTTTTATATTAAAAATCAATTTAGAAATGAATCTTTGCTTTGTCTATATTTGTTATTTATTGTTTCTTTAAATCAATTTAGAAATAAATCTTTCTAAATCTTTGCTTTGTCTACACTTGTTATTTCTTGTTTTTTTTTACTTAGTTTAGAAAAAAATCTTTGTGTAAAGAAGAGTCTCCAATAAGAATTTGAGGATTAGCTTCCAACTTGATGTAAGGGTTTTTTTATGCATAGTAGTGGTACTATTATTTTAGGTTGTGTAGCAGCTTGATGCTCTTTGATGGTCTTATTTAAGCCCTGTTCTTATACATCTACTAGTTTTCAACTTTATGGCCAATTTTTGTCTTGGTTTGATGAGATGGCCTATTTTTGGCAATATATTGACTTTTCTTTATTTTATTGTGACAGTGTCAATGATAAGCTGCAGTAGCCAAGAGAAGAATAGTGCAATTGTGAATGTCAAGGTGAACCACTTGAAACAATCAAGCTGAGCGGATCACCGTGAATTTTGTCCAAAGGAAGAGGTCTTCTTATTTGTAGTTTTGTTTATGATTTTGTTGTTGATTGTTGCTCTTTTTTGCATCTTTAGACTGCTTTTTTATAAGTTGCATTTTTCAATATCAAAAAAATCATTCAACATTTTTTGACAACTTATATTTTTCTTAAAACGTCAATTGAAAGGTTGTAAAATGATCAAACCGTCATGAAAATTTTATATGACAGGCAAGGGTGACCGTCAAATTCCAAGCCTGAGGGGCTTTTATTTTTCTGGAAAAGATTCTAATTAATTCCGTAGCACAATTTTGTTTTCTTCATGAGACCGCTTGATCCATGAAAATAAAAACCCAAGCCCCCCATGGGACCATACAGTAATAAAGACAAAAAACACTATCATAAATCATGAAAATATGATATCCTTACCAATAAAATCGCTGAAAATGAAAAGTTATCATAGACCATGGAAATATGATGTCTCTCACCAATAAGATCACTCAAATAAAAAAGTGTGATAAAAATGAAAGATCCTATAGGACCCAACAATATTTCACACATCTCTTGAGAAAATGAGATGTAAAGTGTATAAATGTAGATGTTGATTGGTGACAACTGCCACTTTTTGGTTACGTTGAACTTTGCTGCACATCTTGTAAAAGTTGTTAGATGAAAGCAAATGTCAAGACGTCTGTATACAAGTTGTCAGTGACAATGCCACAAAGTAGATAGCACGTGTCTAGCAAAAACAATTTGGCACACTACAAAAACCCATGACCATACGACTACACAAAACTCTCCTTATTTTTTTATGCCTTCCACGCATTGGTAACCAATAAGGGGGCACACGTAGTGGACACGCCCTTAACGTGAAGGAAAATTATGCCGTAGAGATTCAAACAAATGCCACGTATTGTACACGCCGGCATTCTAGACGATTCTGTGTCGTTTGTGTGGTGAGAAATGGACCCGTAAAAATGGGTCCGGCTACCTGATCATTTCTACCTCCTTAACACAATTAGTTTTAAAACAAATTCTGCTGATCCTTCTTTCCACGCACATATCTAAAAAAAGATTTGATCGTTCTGCATGCCACGTGGCCCGCGATGACGGGTTCCCTCAGCTATAAAAGCCTCTGATGGTATTCGTCCCGTTGCCGGTTCGGAACATACAGACGCGGTAAGTACTAATTTTCAGGGTTAGGGTTTCAAGTGTTTCAAATTTATTGTTTTGCGACTCTGCTGATTTATTGCAGCCTGCAGGGCATCTGTAGCCTGGCGTGGAATGCTGCAAGATGTGCTTAACGGCACCCGACCGGTCGGCCTGTACATTGTTCACAGGTCAGTGCGTGATTATTAGTGAAGAAAACAGCAATAGAAGCTTCACAAAGCTGAGAACAGATCGGCGTGAATTGAGCTGCCGTGGTGAGACTCGAACTCGCGATCTCGTATATCGCGGAGACGGTTAAGGGATTGGATTTGCAGTAGGTAGTCTCTGTTTCGGTTTCTGAAACAAAATGGAGAAGATGATGAAAGGGAATCTGAAGGAGAATATTCTGCTGGGAAAGTATAAAATGGGGCGTCTGCTTGGTCAGGGCAACTTTGCCAAGGTGTACTGCGCGAAGAACCTGAAGACGGGTGACAGCGTGGCAGTGAAAGTGATGGACAAAGAAAGCATTACACGTGTCGGAATGATGGAGCAGATCAAGAGAGAAATTTCTATCATGCGATTGGTCCGACACCCGAACATTGTCCAGCTGTACGAGGTAATGGCCAGCAAGGCAAAGATCTACTTTGTGATGGAATATGTCAAGGGAGGAGAGCTGTTCAACAAGGTGTCCAGAGGGAAAAAGCTCAAGGAGGACGTGGCACGCAAGTATTTCCAGCAGTTGATCAGCGCCGTCGATTTCTGTCACAGCCGTGGCGTCTACCACCGCGATCTCAAGCCTGAAAATCTGTTAGTTGACGACGACGGCAATCTTAAAGTCTCCGATTTCGGCCTCAGCGCGTTGCCAGATCAGTTCCGTCAGGATGGGCTTCTCCACACGACATGTGGCACGCCCGCCTACGTGGCACCCGAAGTGATCCTACGTAAGGGCTACGACGGTGCCAAGGCGGACATTTGGTCATGTGGCGTCATCCTATTCGTGCTCCTCGCCGGCTACCTGCCCTTTCATGACGCCAACCTGATCTTGCTCTACAAAAAAATCTACAAAGCCGAGTTCAAATTTCCAGCCTGGATCTCGCGTGACGTCAGGAGAATCATTTCGAATATTCTTGTCCCAAACCCGCCGACACGCGTCAGTATCCCGCAGCTCACGGAGACTCCGTGGTTTAGAAAGAACTTGAAACACGAGACGGCAAACGTCATATCCGATGACATGGACAAGAACGTAGATGACGTGGACTCCGCGTTGGGGTCCAAGCCTACCTGTCTGAACGCTTTCGACATTATAGCCCTTTCTGGGGGGTTAGATCTGTCAGGTCTGTTTGTTGACAAGGCTGTAAAGCGCGAGTCGCGTTTCACATCGAAACAGTCAGCATCCAGCATAATGTCCAGGCTGGAAGAGATAGCCACGCTGTTAAAGTTTCGGGTGAAGAGACATGAGGGGAAGGTGAAAATGCAGGGGTCGGAGCAAGGGCGCAAGGGACACCTGGCAATAGCAGCCGAGGTATTTGAGGTGGCACCTTCGTTGTGCGTGGTGGAGGTAAAGAAGGCCGGGGGTGACACGCTGGAATATAATAAGTTTTGCAGCCAAGATTTGAGGCCCGGTTTGAAAGATATTGTGTGGGCATGGGAAGGGGATGTTGAGATTCGGGGCTGAAATATATATGGTCTGGTACCTAAATATATTTGTGCATAGTTGGGAGCTTCTTGTAATATAATGCCGAGTGTGTGAGAATTATATTTATGTCCTTATTTTTAATTATAAATAATTTGGACTCATTAAAAAATATTTACTATTTGTTATTTTTAAAATTATATTATTTAAAAATATTATTATTCAAATTAATTTTATGTTTTTTATATATAAAACTTATTTTCCAAATTTACATTAAAAATATATATATTTTAAAAAATGCTAATATTTTAATAGTATTTTTAAATTGTAAGGTAAGATTAACATATGATATTAAATTTTATTAATTATAAATATATAATACAATTTGACCATTGAAAATTATAAATAAATTAATATAATTCACCTTTACCAAATTTGTCATTAGTCTACATTAGAGTACTCTTGTGTGTCTCACCTCCTCATTTAGTTGTATAAACCATTCACATAAGTTTATGAGTCTACGTATTAAAGCAAATATACTTTGATTTTAACACTATTTTAAAAAGTCATAATGTGTAACAAAATTAATGTAAACATAGCAAAGAGTGATAGGGATGAAAAAGTAGTGAAAAAGGGGCTCAATTAAAGGATGGGATAGGAAATCAAAGTAGGAACTTGATTGCTTAAGAAGGGACAATCTAGCAAGAATCTCTTTTAATCCAAATGAGAATAATCAAAATGTTTTGGATCAAAAAGACACTAAGACCTCAACATGATGTGCAATAATAGATAGTCAAGAATTAGGGTAGATATTAGAGGAAGAAGGTTAATATTTTGATCGAGGGAAAGGAATCTAGGTCAAAGGTAGAAAATTGCAAGATCTTTGTTTTTAATATTAATGGTGAAGTTGACGTGGAAATCCCAACTATCGATGGTTTAAATAAATTCCTACATATGGCGATAGGATAGTTGAAGACGACTTCAATAATTGTCAAATGCATTAGTACGTGACCATTAATAGAAAAGATTAAAGCCTATATGGGTCAATTATGGTCACAATTCCCTCACACTACTACTAGTTTCTTGGATTTAGATTTTGTTTATATCATCTTTCAATTGAAGGAAGACAAATATAAGATTTTGAAAGATAACTTATGTTTTATTGGGAAGTTAAAACCTTAGTCAATTAAAAGGACTTGAAGTTTCAAATTACCTTATTGTATCTCTTTGAAAGTGCTCATTCTAGATTCTTGGGTGTGAAGATCAACTAAAGGAACATCATGAGAAAAATGTGAGAAGGTGCACAATCTAGACCGACCATCTTCATCCCCAGCTGCAATAATATCTCCACTCTAAAAATCCCAAGTCAACATAGAATTTGATGTGAATTTAATACTTTTCTCTACCCCACTATGTGTGAGATGATAGATAGAAAGAAAATTAGTTGACAATGAAGGTACACGAAGGAAACCATTGAAGGATCCCTAACCTATTTCAAAAAATTGTCTCCTACAAACATACATAATATGTGTTGTTAGCCATAAGTATATATTATGAATAACAAGTATCAAATAAATAAAACATGTACTTTGTGATGAATCCATATGACATGTGAAGCTCTAGAATTAAGGAGCCATATGAACCCTTACTTAAAATTTACAATTATGATATAAGTGTGAAACCCTTTTATTTCTCTAAAGAAGAATTTGAACCCTTTGACATAGTTTAAAGCACAACATAGATGTTCATTATTCCCTATTTTCTTTTAATATGCACAATTGGGATGCTCCTTAGATGATTCCCCTTTTGACAGAGAGGATTCAAAATTTGATTATATGTTATTTCTCTATGAATTTTCCTTTTTTTACTATTTCTTTTTAAGATTTATTAATTCTTTTAGTCCTTAGGCTCACTAGCCACTAATTTTTATGGATTATAATTGATGAGGCTCGTTTCATTTAACTTCACTTCTATTTGAATGAGAAGATTAGAAAATACATTAAAATTAGGCTCCCCATATGAAACTCTCATAGAAATCCAATGGATGTGAAAGCTAGAAACAAATACTAAAATACTCAAAACCAAGCTTCGATAACACATTTAGAGCATTATAAATCCTTTATCAATTTTATAATTCCTTGTTGTGTTTTCAGTTTATTTTATCTTTGAGACGTAGTCCTATATGTGGTCAAACTATTAGGATAAATATTTAACAAATTATTATGAATCTAATACCACCTAATCTTGTTAGTTTTACTATATACTTTTTTCAATAGTATGCCAATCTACTTTAGGCATTTTACATTATTCAAGATGAAATTATAAATAAAAAGATTAAATAGAAAATGTGACCAAGAAATTTCTCACAATTTATCTCCCACACTACCTTATGGCTATAATTAATAGGTTCATCACTAGTTTCGTTTATTTATCCAATATAACCTTCTTACCTTAGATAATTCTATACTAGTTTTCCCCATGAGGAATAGTTATATGGAGTTAAGAGCTCAACTTGGGTTTTCCCCATTGCAAGAACACATAATAGAAGAATTGAAAGAAAATGAACACCACAATAAGATCCCCCTAACAAAGGATGATCTTGGCACTTTATCATTAGTGCATGACTACAATGTATGATTGCATAGCCCTTCTACACAAGTAAAAGTATATATATTTTATAATGAATGTATATACAAGTCTATTTCAAGGTGCACATAGAAGTCACAATAAATCTATATTAAAATATACACAAATTTTTCCAAAAATATAAATAAACTATTCCTTAATAAATAGGATGAAACTAGTTTTCCAATGCTTATAAAACACCAAAAATAGATAAATATTCTAAAAGATCAACTATTTATATGGAAGTACTCTCAAAAGGTAAAATAAGAGGTTGATGATGACATCATGTTGACAATGTATTTGTAGAATGACATGACAATTAGTAATGTTAAACCTAATGTTTGGATATATATTTCTAAATGTTTCTTGTGATTTTATCAAACACAATCAAGTTTATTTTCTTTGTACTATAGGTTGTCAAATTCAAGCATTTTAACCTCACTCCAAGATGTATTGTGCTCTCATTCTAATGGTGATGGTATTCCAAAATGGTATTAGCTTTTAGTGAAAGTCTTCATGCGCTCCTTTGTCTAAGGGGATTCTCTTAACTTTGTGCAATTATTTTTATATGTGCATACATGAGTATAGTGTTTAGGTATACCTTTGTTTTATTGACTCTTACTATGCTATTAATCTAGTGCTAATAATTTGATCTAGGGTACTTTTTCCTTAACACTTGTCTATCCTACCTAGATTTATTATTTAAGCCCCATTGAACTATTTTTTTCATGGAATAAATATAGTTTAAACCTCTCTTCAAATTTGGTTCAAAGTGTATCCAACCAGTAATACTTCCAACTAAGAGATGATAAAACCAATCAAAAACCACTCCTTAGAGTGTTTCAACAAACAACCTCAAAGACACATCTTCATGCTCTACTCCAAGGACTCCACATGCAATGTAAAATGTAACAATGTGCTCATCTAAATGTTACTTACCATCCTTGTAGAACTTGGGAAAGTTCTTTCAAGAACCACGAGCAATTTCATGTGATGGTGGTGCTGAATTTAATGGCCCAAAAGCATTTCCCCATGGACCTTGAGCAGCCATTTTTCTTGGGTTGAATGGAAGAATAACAAACCTTTGAAGTGGTGTTATAGATAGAGCCCTATGAGCACTACAAGCTTCGTGTGGTATAGGAGATCTCACATTGGTAGGAGGAAAACTCCTTGTATGTTGAAGAGGTTTCCTTGTATGTGTAAGAAAAAGATCAAAGTTATGCTTTTGCAACAATTCAAATGTAGGATCAATGAGTCCTTGAGCCTTCTACCATGTGTATAACTTTGTTCTGCCAGAGTGCAAACTTAACAAGAAATATGGATCAGAAAAAACATAAACAATTACAAACAATAAGTTGCTAGTGTACTTCAACCTAATGCTAAGGCTCTTGGTTGCGTGTTTAGATCCCCCAATAGAGTCGTCAAAAAATTGTTGGGCACAAATATTTTGTTAATAACTAACTGATGACAAAATGGTTATATCAGCCACAATTTGATGAGATAAAATCTCTCCTCTCAAAAAGTGGAGGCTCCCTTATTATTGCTAACTATAATCAACCAATAATTAACAAAGCTTATTTACACTAAAACTATCCATGGCCCATGTTTCCATATCATCTAAATCTCTTATTTCAGAATACATGTTCTCTTACAAACTTACAATAATAATCTTGTGATGCTTATAATATGTAATGAACCACAAACTACTAATTGGAGTAATAATAACAAATACCTGTTTTAGTTAAACAAAAGAGTAACTAAAATTCAATACCAACAAGTGTTAACACTAAGAAACCCACAAAAGTACAAAGTCTTTCATTGCTTCTTATGCCAATTGGAAAAAGGAAAGGTATAGAATATGATGCAGCCCCAAAGTCTTCACCGTATGCCAATATAAGATTAAACAATCATAGACAATAGCTTACAGCCCAAAGTCTTCAAGTTACCTTCCAATCACAAACATGAACACAACTCCAAAGATGATATCATAGCTCAAAGACTACAAAATCAGATTCAGAACACCTTCTAAAATATTTGATTCGATGCCACGATTCAATCACATATACAAGAGAGTAAAATAGAAAAGAATGAAGAATAATTCCAATGCACCACATGCTTGATTCAAGAGAAATATTAAATTCCAACTTGCTTTCTTTATATTGATTGAATATGATTTACACTTTGAACACAAAGTTTCAATGCACTCCTCAATTCGGCAATGTTTCACTTCAATAGCTAAAATATGATAATTACAAAAGCCCCTCTTATTTATAGAGAGGAGCTACAAGAAAAAATAGGAAATCTACAACTACTTTGACTTATTCACAAAAAAAGTTTAATTTGATTTGGGACTGTGTTTTTTTTACATGTAATTTCATATTACAAAAAGACATGTAAAATTTCATTTACAAACTATAAATTGCATAATGAAAAACTAGGAAAATAAACAAAGTGTTTGCAGACACATTCTCTTCTTCTACATTCTTCTCGAGAAAGTATTCATATCTCTTCAAAGCTACTAAATTTCAATGTTGTTTGTCCATGGTGTATAATTGGAGATGGCTAGATCTCATGTGATAGAGTCCTCTATGTTGACACGTACCTTTATGTGTTTGTCCAAAATCACCTTCAACTCGTCTAGAATTACTTGGAAGTCCACTAGTCTATCAATGGAAGATAATGAGAAAGCTTATGATTCTATCTCAGTATGAATTAGTGTAGTAAATTCTTGGACAATTGTATGGTCCACGAGAAGAGTTTTCTAACTATCCTCAAGTATCTGACATGGAAGCTCTCCTATCTTGACGATGATTTCTAATCCTTTATCCATGCTTGTATCTTGGGCTTCCTGCAGATCTTTTATCAATTCATTGAGAACCTCTATCTTATGCTTCATTGCTTCTCGGTACTCAATGCACATTTTCCTTGTGGGGATCACCCCATTCTCAGCCAATACTTCCAACTTAAAGTCTTTCAAATTTTTCCAAGCATCAAGTTTTTTTTCCACCAACTACAAATTTTGAGATAACATGTCAAGTGTTTGATTCAGTTTTGAATTGACATCATTCATATTGTTAAACAACTCAATAGAGGACTTAAAAAGTTGAGTGCCTTGTGCAATTAGTTTTTCTATTCATGCACTAACAACTCAACCTTGTGCTCTAATCATTTCATCCTTTTGGATTGCATCATCATCAACACATGTTGTAATAGATTCAATGGATTCAGAAGATTGGATTATCTTCAACACAAAAGTAAGTTGCTCCACCTTTAGCTTAAGTTGATCTTTGGTAATCTTATATCTATCATATCTTTTGATCAAAGTAGTCAATGATGCTTGTAGGTCTTCCTTGGCACTTTCATGTGTCTTCTTTCCAAGTTCAATCCTTGTGATCACATAATCAAAACCTTGGATTTCTTCAACTGTTTTATCTGGTGGTGGCTATGCCACTTCACCATACTTGTTTCCTAATTTTTAAATAAGCACACTTGAAAGTATCTTGGCCTTATTAGCTATTTTGGGCTTAGGTGGGACAATTTGGACAAAATAAAAGTCATCTAGGGAGATGACTTGTTTCTTCCTCTCCAGTGTCTATGACATTAGCCAAGGAGGAAGGATGGAATAACTCCCTTTTGTTTCTATCACCAAAGTTTGTGATGACAAGGTTGGTCCTATGGCCTATGAAACACGTGGGATATTAGGTGAAATGATAGTGGTGGTCAAAATTGGTGGGTTTTGAGTTAATACCACAGTAGGAATTTCTACACTTGACACTTGAGATGCAGATGTAGACATAAACTTATCAAAGTCTATTTTTGTGAATGTATCAAGTATTGGTGAGGATACATCAGATAAACTGGGAAAAGAGGAAAGAGATCCAAAAACATTCTCTATATTTTCATGAGGACTTTAAAATATTAACTCACTAGTGGGTGATGAATGAAAAGAACGTACTGACACAACACCTTTGTAACAAGGATTGTAGAAACAATAGGTAAATAATGTACATTTGAAACAATAGGAGAAGTAGGAGTTTGCACCGAAAAATCTATAGGAGAAGAGGAGGGAGACTCTTCTTGTATTGACTCTGGTTGTGAAGTGATAGGAGATTCCTTTGATTCTTCAACTGTAATTTATTCTTCTTGTTCTTCCACTCGAGTTGATGTTCCCTCTTTCTCTTTTCCTTTAGTCCTTTTGATCTTAAAGACTAGTTTTAGATTCTTGATGGAATCAAAAGTATATTCTTTATTCTTCATTCTTAGTTCTTTCCTTTTACCAGAAGGCCCTTTAGTATCCCCTTCATCTGATCCTATTCTAAAAAACTTCAACTTTATTCCTTTCTTTTCCAACCAAACATTAGTGTTAGCAAGAGTATGTTGGAACCTTTCTCTTATGGAAATCATCTCCTTTTGTGACCATTGAATTGGTGGAAGAGGAGATTCAACAATCTTATTTTCCTCATATGTAGGATCTACAATATCATCTTCCTCCTGCATGTCCTCGGGAATATAATCAAGTTCAAGGTTTCTAATCTATTCTAAGGTAAGTCGACTAAAGTCAAAATTCCTCACATCTTCATCATTTATACATTTAGCTCATACATCTTCAATCTTTTGAACATTAGTGTAGCTTATTTTAAGCTTATCTTTCATACCCTTGTAGTCAAAGTCGTTCCTTCTTTTATAATTCTTCATGGTCACCCATTGCATCTTAGTTTCCATGACTTTGGCTCATGGAGTTGTAGTTATTAAATACCTGCCAATGGTGGGTGGAAACTTGAAACCAACCATATGAGATTCTTCTTGCTTGCTATGCACAACCATTATTTTCCTACATAACTCCATCAATAAAATCTTATCACTTGGGTACCTTGGTAACATGTATGGGTATCCATCAAAACAACCAACCCTAATATAGGTGAAAGTAGGAAATTACAAAAATATACAACCAAACTTTCTCACTAGCTCCCAAGCTTCATTAGAGACTCTTTTCTTTTCAAGTTCTTTATCAAACATGTAAATGTAAGAATAGAATAAGGAATCATTCATCCTTCTAAATTGATTGATTCTTTGTTTCAAAGTTAGCTATGAATAGTATTCATATACCATAATATTTATTCTACCACCTTCTGTAGATAAGCCAGGAAAATGCCTCATGGAGGTAGAATCATATACTAGATATGAAGTCATATAAAATCTCAAAGAGGTTGAAACTTTGGAAAGTTGTTCACAAATTGAGTCACTAATTTTATCTCCCTAAAAGATCTTATGATTACCCTTCCTTATGACATATATATTGATACACCTATTCTTGAAAAGTATTGGATGTTGGAAGCCCTTTTACTCTATTGAGAATAGTTATCAAATCACCAACCTCTTCGATGAACTCACTTTGAAAGATTTTATTTGGCCACCTTACAATTGTAGGCATGGAAGTCTTGAGCCATTGGGTGTTGATGTTCTTCTTGCACTTATCTAGATTGTTGTCATGATAATCTTGTTCTTCCTCCATGGTGATATCAACATAGTCATCAATGTTTGGGCTCATGAAATTTTTTTCAATGAATTCCTCATCCAACCTTATGACCACTTTCCCATCAACATCTATTATGCTCCTACTCTCCTTTTTGAAATTGCCAGCTACTGCTAACATGAACTCTGGATTCTAATTTGATACTAGAAAATTAGAAACCAAATGGATACCACTATTAAGAACAACTTACATGCTTGAGGCAACATGCTATTTGTTCACCCTCTCCAAGAATTTTGACATGTCTACATGCCCAATTTTTGTTTCTTCGATGTTGTCCACATTGGACTCCATAGAAGTCATCGAGATCACTCTTTGATACTTGTACTTCATATTCTTCTTCTTAGGAGACAAATCAATCATTTGGCAAGAGACTGCAAAAGTCAATTTTAGAATCATCCAATGTTAGAAATTTTTTAAGGTTTGTGTAGTTGTGGAAAAAATTTGCACTTCTATATCTCAAAAGTGTTTTGGTGTGTAGTTCAGAGAAAATTCTCCAACCTACATAGGAATTTCATTATGGTTGTATAGGTGGAATTTATTTTTGCCTTTACATGAGGGTACGACTTTGGGTGTAGTTTGGAGAAAATTCTCTGAACTACACTTAGGGTAGGTCGATGCATCAAATTTAATGCAAGTCAGAGAAAATTCTCTGACCTACATATGTCATATGTAAAGGTCATTCACTTTTGAGAAAATTCTCTGAATTACATGAGGGCAAGTCAATACAATAAGTGCAAATCAGAGAAAATTCTCTTATTTTCATATGTAAAGGGTAAATCTATTTGTGCATGTTAGAGAAAATTCACCGACTTGCACCTGTGTTTAATTGTGCAAAGGGTATGCACTTTGGATAAATTTCTCTGAAATGCATGGGGTAGATCATCTTGATGCACTTTGAATAATTTTCTCTGAAGTGCATGGGAATTCCATGTGGCTAACAAAGGTGTTGTGTGGAAAAAATTCTCTACATAACATATGTTTGTGTACGTGTTCAAGGATGTTGTTTAGAGAAAATTCTTCGAACAACATATGTTAGGTGTGAGGATGATGTCGTTCGAAGAAAAATATCTGAACAACATAGGTTGGGTATGGTGTAATGGTGTTTGAGTAGGAAAGTCAAAAGGCGTGTGTGTTGTTTGGGGATTAAAACCTGAACAACACCTACTAAGAAGGTAGAGTTTGTTTGGAGTAAAAAATTTGAACAAAACCTATACTACAATGATGTAGGAAAAAAGAAAAACTAAAACCTAGAGTGAATGCAAACGAAAATCAAAACAAAACACGTGAAAACCACAAAATTAAAAGCATGAACCAAAGCAAAAACCTAATGCTTAAAACCTAAACAATATTAACAAAAATGACATCAGAAATGATGGTAAACAAAAATGAAACATGACATACCTATAAACCCTAAGATGATATGAAATCCGATCAAATATTCGCAAGAGGTGAACATGATCATATGAAGAGAAAAAGAGAGCATGGAGAATGTGAAACAACAAAGAAATAGGGAAATACAAAGTAAAAGATGAGAGTAAAATAAGGTTAAAACAGAAATAAACTGGCCATTAAACCTACATTAATGGCCAAACGTTTGGGTGTAGGAGTGGAGTTGCGGATAAATTCTTTGAAACTACATAAAACATGCAATCAACCGAGAATATATAATTGTGCTAAAATTCAGCAACTGCATGTGAAAGAAAAATGACTAACTCAAAAATTGACTTTTGCAATTTTTCAAAAAGACAAAAGGTGACCCAAACCAAAAACTTTTTGAGGGGCCGGACTACACATGAGACGAATCAAAATTTGTCTCTGAAGGGAAAAGCAACAGTGTGGAAAAACTTCCCTAACACTAATACAATAGAGGAGAAGTGCAAAAAATGAGTTCAAAAGCTTCTTAAAAAACTTCTGAGATGAATACATACAACAAAAATGAGATAACAGAAAAATAGGCATTCACAGATTGACACAAGTATTTACGTGGGAAAACCTTTTTAGGTAAAAAACCCACCACACCAAGCAAAGATAATTTGTATTACAGTAATAAAAATTACATACAAAGTCTTCAGTCTTCAAGGTATGTGTAGGATCATCATGGAAAAAACAGGCCCTTAAGTGGCAATGAAAACTCAAAAAATCAGAGTTAGGCAACTTGACATAAAAATTTGAAAAAGTTATCTATATTATTTCAAAAATATGTAAGAATAGAATCTGTAGAAAATTGAATTTAGTTTCTAAACTACTAGGTTTATTTAAAAAAAAGAAAAATCTATTTGGTGAAAATTTGAAATTTCAATGCAGTAGTACTCAAATTTCAGTGAAAAAATAAGAAGTAGGTGTCTGTCTAACCACCTTAACCACAATAAAATGATAATATTTTAGATATAAGTAGAGGACTCATGTCTCGATGTGATGCATATTTTTTTGTAATTTGTTTCCAAGTAAATAATTAATTATGAATTTTTTATTACAAGTTTTTAAAAACATAAATACTCGTATGTCTTACCACCTTAACTTGGTCAAAAATTCATGAAATTCATTTTTTTTTTTTAATCCTATAGTATGCGAAGCATAGAATGTGACGCATGTTTTGGATTCAAAAAATTTGATACCGTTTCAAAGCTATAGATTTTTTTCAATCAACCTATCAATCAGACTTTAGTCGTAATTCAAATAGAAAATGAATAATAATTATTTATTAAATTCAAAGTAAAGCATAATTTATATTGGTGGAAAGCTGAGAATATCCTTTAAAAACCCTTTTCATTTCATCAATTTTGGGTAAAACAAAATTCATCAACCACATGGGCCATCATATCACGTACATATCGCCACTTTTTGGCCCATCATGATCCTGCACATACCCTTCACTCTCTGATCTTCAGATCATAGCAGCACAAGAGTTCACTCGCTGTTCCAATGCTATACAACATACAATGAACAACTAACTCTTACAAAGTTCGAGTTACTAATTTTAGTCTTACAAGACTCACCTTGACTTAGCAACTACCCAACCGTCACCTTTTGATTTACATATATAAAATGTACTCGACTGCACAATTCATACATCTCATTCAATGTCTCAACCAATCACAGACTTTAGGTTAATGCACCGATCACCCAATCACACAATCTGATCTTCTCTGACTGATCTCCTTTGCATCGGGCCACCTAGGCAATAAATTCATTTCCCATATCGGATCATGTTCATCAATCGAACAAGTCAAGTAATGACTGTCTTACAAATTTGGCTTTTAGCCAATTAGAAGTCTGACACTGAGCCACGTGTCTACCTTTCATTCGCCTGTTGCTCTGACTTTTGGTCCAACTTGGTCAAGCTCAGTTGACCGAGCTCTGAGCACTCTCCCTGTCTCCATCGCGCTACCGCCAAGCTCATCCTAGCTCATCGTGGTGTGGCGGTGACCTAGCCTGAGCTCTTCCCTGACTTCTGCGTGCTACCGTCGAGCTCAATTTTTCTTACTGTGTTCTGGCAGTAACCGCCAGGCAGACCGCAGGTGGTCATACCGTGCTACCGCAAAGGCCACCAGGCCACCCCGCAGTAGGGCGGTGACTACCTGGTAGACTGTCAACGGTCTCACTGCAACCACTGCGGTGAGTGAACTCACTGCCTGTGGTGGGGCGGTAACCGCCAGGCTCACTGTTGGCAGCTTACCGTGGCCACCGCGATGAGCTAGTCCAACGCTTGCGGTGTGGCGGTAACCGACACGACAAACCACTGACAGTCGCCATCATGATTTATCGTGCCCACCATAGTCACTTAGAGTGACCACCGCGGTAGGGCAGTAAACCGTTGACCTTCACCGCCAGCCTTTCATCGCCGTACCGCCAAGGCACAAAATGACCACTGTGGTAAAGCGGTAAGGGTAGAAATATGAAATTTTTTGCCAAGTCTTTTCTAACAGAGGCACAAGACTGGAATTTGAGACATAATTTCTCAACAGTCTCAATATGCATGCTTAGAGGGAACGAACTATGAAATGGACACATTTCGTAAGGGTTATCCCATGAATTAAGAGAGCAAAATTCGAAGATAACAATTAATCACAACTTATTGTGTTTATCATTTTTTTTCCTAAGATTTTCTAAAAGTTGTTTTGATTGTATATAACTACTTCATAAATTAAAACATGTCTATGATTGTATATTAACAAAATTCTAATAATTACATGTGAATTCCTCAAAATTTGTTTAAATTGCTTAGATAAATTATTTAAACAATCATTACCATTGTGATATTGCTATCAAGATTCAATCGTGTAGTTTTACGAGTCAAACTCATTGACCCATAGTACATTGGATTGTGAATGGTGAACCTATACTTGCACAAACACAAGAGAACAAACACACAATTAGATCATTATGCAATTTAGATCAACATTCTGCATGAAATTAGTTTGAATCATGAAAATAGGAAATAAATGAAGAACAAAACAATGAAAGCTATACAATCCTATTCTAATGAGAAAACTCTCAATCCCATGGGAGAATTGGTGCCATTTTGATGTGGAAAATGGCCCTTTCCCATTCCTTGTAAGCTTGATGATCAATGGTATGCTCCTTGATGAAATTTTTCCATGAACTAGCTATGAGGATATGACATTTGATGAAAAATTCCTAAGGATGGATGAATATGCTTATGAAAACTTTGAAGATAATGATATTGCATAAGTTGTGGATCCTAAATTCAAATAAGATTCTCCTATAAATAAAAGAGAATGATGGAGGAAGAAGCAAGATGGATGAATGTGGGACAAAAGACCAACCAATGAGAGAAGGCCACTTGTCAACATGTGATTAGAGGAGGAATGAGCACATTTTGATGAATGTGCACATAAATGAAGTTAGGTGGAATTTGAAATTTGTGAAATGACAAGTTGGAGGGAGAGAAGAATGGAGTTAATGCCACTTGGCTCAAGGAAAAGGACATGTAAGAGGCCTTTAATGCCTTGTTGGATGTACTCATCCCTTTTGGAGGGATTTTCAAATTTGAAGAATATTCCTTTATTGATGCCAAGTTGAGAGAAAATAGAGGAATTAATAAATCAATTAAATTGATTTATTGTACAAGTTGCAAAATCTAGAGGATTTGATGGATTAGGATTAGCATTAATTAGGATTTGATTAAATTAGATGAAGATTAGCTGATTTGACAATTTTGACTTAGATTTTGGATTTAAATAAATCAAAGTTGAGAGGAATAATGGATTTTAGATTTTATTAAATAAAGTTTTATTTATTTAATTAAAGAAGGTGGTGTTAGATTAAATCAAATAAAGATTAATTTATTTAATTTAAAAGAGATGAATTTAGAGAGTAATTAAATAAAGTGAATTATTTAATTACAAGAGGGATTATAGGATTAACTAAACAAAATGATTTATTTAATTAATAGAAAATGACGACTTAATCAGATAAATTTGATTTATTTAATTAAGAGAGGAAATATGATGAACTTAATCAAATAAAGATTATTCAATTAAATTTATTAGTAAAGGGGGTGATTCAAGAAGAAGTGATGTTAGTAAGATCAGGATCAGATGTGTAAGATCAATTTGTATATTTTATGTGTCTACATTTTTCCCCTCTTTGAAGCAATGTACCTGCTACATTGATTCAAAGAATAAAATGCCAAGATCGAAATTAAAAAATTCTTTGATTTTTTTAGATGCCCCACGGCTGCCCCAACAAGGAGGATTACGCTGGTATACTACCCCCTCGAGAGATCAGATGCAAATTTATATTTTTGGGTGATCTCATGAAAAAAGAGGATAAGCTGCCCGACGGGTTCAGAAAGGGTCCAAGATGCCAAAAAATGTGCCAAAACATGAAAAAGAAATGCAAAACTACCCTCGTTCAGGCAATAACAAGATCGGGGATCCAAATCCCTAGTTGGACGGTTAAACAGGGTCAAAAACCCTAACTTTCAAGCTTAAATAGGCCCCAAGGGGTCACTTTCAATTCATTTGCACACCTACCCTTTAAGAGATTTTGCATTTTGACCTCTGAGCATTTTTCAAGATAGTGCAATGACTGCTTCCATGACACGTGTCAAATTGAGTGTGAGTCTACCATCGGCCAGGTGGTGCAATACCACCAGTATGTGACCCTTACCCACCTTGTCTTTTTTATTTTTAAGTGCATTAAATAGGGTCAAAAGGAAAACTAGGTCAAGTGGTGCAGTTTGGTGCCGTTAGAAGGGCAGAATCAGTGATGCATTTTCAAATTGTGTCATTGTGGTGGAGTTTAGAATTTAGGTTTAGGGGTCAAAGTCAATGTGTACACCTACAAACTGTGCCACTGTGGTTCATTTTGAAATTTAGGTTTTAGGGGTGTTGTCAAACTGCGACACAGTCACACAGTTTGCATTTTAGGGGGTCAAACTACGTCACGGCGACACAATTTGGAATTTACAAGCAGTACCACAATTGCAAATAGTGACGCATTTTCTGTTTCAATTACGAAAACTTAGGGAGAGATCCTAATTTTTTATGAATCTTTACATTGTGGCTTTTCTTGCGCAGGAGGACCTCGGGATACTTCATTCATGGGAGCATAGGTCCCTAGTTTTGAGTCAGTTAGTCGGTATGCACGACCTGCTCCAAGAGCACCTTGGGGCGATTGGGTTGTGGTATATCACCTATACATGTCCTGTCCGGACACACCAGGGCATGATGACTTCCCTAGCAAAGCGATGGCATAATGAGACGTCATCGTTTCACCTTCCCATAGAAGAGGCTACAGTGACCCTGGAGGATGTCTGATTGATCCTTTGATTGCCCATCCATGGAGAGAGAGTCATCTATGATGTGGAGGCTAGGAGAGATGCATGTTTTGAGGTCATGGAGCTCAATGAGATCATCTTCTTTGAGGGTCAGATAGAGATCAAGCGGTATAAGGGCATAGTGCCCACTTTCAGATTGATTGTTGCCACCATTATATCAGGTCTTGTGGCGCCAGATTGGTGTGGGTGATATTTTAGCCCAGGATGGGGTCTTGCCTAGCAACAGATGCGCAAGTGGTGAGAGTGATTTGCATGGGGGCCAGTGTTGCTGGCCTCCCTTTACCATGACTTACATGAGTTCGCATACTTGGACAATAGGTCCATCAAGGTCAGAGTTACACTTCTATATGTCTAGGCGTGGGAGCACATTGTAATGCTCTACCCTCAAATTATAGTGGTTGGCTTGGAGCCAGATGATCCCATTGTTTGGTGATATGGAGGGGTGATGACCACTTTTACACATATAGGGGAAGGTGGCATTGCACATTGGAGGGTCATAGATAAGATGACCGCGTTTACATGGAGGCCCTGGCTCGATATGCCCACATGGTATGATGATGTATAGTAGGTATTTTTCACGAGGCAAGGCAAACTCATGTAGGGTAGGGAGGATACCATGATAGAGTGGTATCTCCTGAACAAAGTTTCCAAGTAGTTCGGGGATAGGAAGGATCATCCCGATGACCAATACATGGCCATCTTTGCACGTACTAAGAGGGTGACAACATGGGGTAGACCGATCTCAATTGATGAGGTTGTTACTTCATTTCGACATTTGGTGGTAGATCGTGGCCTTATGATTAGGGTCAGGGGGATTCAAGAGTGACATAGGAATACACAACATGGTTCAGAGCACCCCTGCGATTGACAGATCCAGGTGCGACACCCATACGATAGAGGCCTAGAGGTAGGTCAACAAGCCAAGGGTGGGGGCGGGGAGGTAGAGGGGATGGGAGACCTCCTCCACACTAGCCAGAGCAGATGGTACAGGTGGATTAGGTGCTCAGAGATGGGGAGAGGTAGCCAAGAGATGGGGATAGATAGGTCAGAGATGGGGACCAACAAAGGGATGGGGATAGGCAGTAGGGAGAGGTCCCCAAAGACCACCAACAGTAGCCCCCGATACCACCATCACCTCAGCCAGATTAGAGAGATGTGCTAATACAAAAAATTCAGGCAGATGTTCAGGTGCTCATGATTAAGAGGGACTAGGCCAGATAGCAGGTCCAGGCCCTTACCACAGAGAGAGATCAGGCCCGATCAGAGTGAGACCAGGAGATAGGCTGGAGACAGAAACTTGAGAGCATGGCCTCTACCTCTCAGGGCAGGATAGTTTCAATGGGGGTATATTGTGAGGCAGTTAGAGAGGCAAAGTACTACAGGTTGCACTATCAAGAGGCTATGCCAGCAGGGGCTCAGGTGCCAGAGTTCTCACAGTAGATAGGCATGAGGCAACCTGAGGATCATGTTGAATGGCATCATATTCTAGCAATACGTTCCCCACAGAAAAGTGAAAGTTGTCTTGTGTTGGTCCTCTTTAGATATCATGATTTGATTATATCCTGAGAATCCATCCATTAATGATAGCATCTCATGTCCTGCCATCATATCCATGATCATGTCAATGTTTGGAAGTGGAAAGTCATCCTTTGGACATGCTTTGTTCAAGTCTCTGAAATCCGTGCAGATGCGGATGCCCCTAGTGGGTTTTGAAACAGGTACAAGATTTGAGACCCACTTAGGATAATCGATCAACCGTATCAACCAGGCTATTTGGGGATGCATTTTTCTTAGGTTTTGTCTCACAGGATTTGCTTCAAGATATACTGCTAGATGATGAACCACAACTTCTGGATCAAGTCCACGCATGTCGGTATAGGTCCATGCAAAGTTTATCTTTCTTTCCTTTAGGAATGTAGCTAGGAGTTACTATTCTTCTATGAGAAGTGACTCAACGTAGAATTTTATGTATGCTAGTTCCTCTATTCCCAAATTGACTGGATTGTACTATTTTTCCAGAACTGATGACTTCTCTTGATGGATGGAACTGAGAGAAATATTGAATCCTTAATCTTCCAGCACCTTAGAGATTTTTTCACCATTGGATGCATCCTTTATTTTTACTATTTTTGGGTCAGAGAGTGCCACAGTGTGGTTTTCACTCAAAGACCTTGAGATTATTCTCAATTTTTCGCTTTTGCGACTGAAGGATTCAATTGTTTCCCTGTAATAGGCTTGTGTATCCAATATGATGTCAAACCCAACTTTATGATCTCCATATGGTACCGTATCCCACAATCCCATGAATTTTAAGAGTGCCTCAACATTCTCAAATGTGTCCAGAATCGGTGGTCCTCATTGGTTGTAATTGATGAGTTGAGGATAGACTAGGTTTATTTCATGGGTTTGATGGTTTGACTCAAAAGACATGGTGTTCATCATTAATAGGGAGGAATATTCGAAAAGCATAGGAAAGTGAGTTATGGTATCATCATAACTAATACACACATCAGTTATGTTAAAGGTAAAGTTTTCTATGACTTGACCTGTGGATACTGGTAGTTGAGGGGTGGTTGCCGATAGCTGAGGGGGATTCTTGACTACTTTAACCAGGGGAATTCTACCACGTATGGTTACACTTGGAGGGGTACACCCAAGGCCAAGTATTTTCATGCACTTTTCAACAATGATAGGTTCTAATCGACCATTACTATTTTTTTCAAGACTTTCATTTCTATTATAGCCCATGGCCAACATTAATTGAAGTCATCTATTGGTATCATCCATAGGAAAGGCTAGTATAGGTATTTCATCTTGATAGAGGAGACTGGATATGTCTCTCTCGTCCACCACTTCTCGGCCTAGATCCCTCCAAATTTTGAATCGAGAGGGATTTGCTCTGAAGGTTTGAGCTGTTATATTGGCAGGTTGTGGCTATTCATGGAATCTGGGGGATTGAGGTAACTCCCCTACCACAAAGGATCCTTTCTTCATTTTGTAATCCCCACACCCATTGTCCTAGATTATGACTTTGATTTTAGATATATCAAGAATGGTGGGTGTCTCTATCCCAAAAGTGGAGGCTATGTTGGCTGGGTCTATATACAGAGTTGAAGGGCCTTCATCATTCTTTGGGACTTGGGGGATTTTATAGTATTTTTCTTCCAAGTTTTTACAATAGGAAAAGGGCTCAGGATCACCGTAGATTGTGACCTCTTGATTTTGGTATGAAAACTTGGCACATTGATGGAAGGTTGATGCAACTGCTTGCATCCCATGGATCCATGGATCCTCTAGAAGGATGTTATAAGGAAGATCAAGTTCAAGGACCTGAAAAATGGTTTCCATAATGATCAACCCTACTTGAATAGGGAGTTGGATAGTGCCTTGAGACACTCTTTCTTGATCCTCATAGGCTCTGATTGTGATGCCCTTTCCCTTTTCAATGGAATCCTCAGAGAACCCCAGATTCTTTATGAGCTTGAGAAAGCAGATGTTTAGACCCGCACCCCCATCCACCAAGACCCTTTTGACTATATTTTTATGAACCAGGAACTCAAGATGGAGTGTGTGATTGTGAGAGGGTTGGGTGGGGAAGTCCTGATTAGAAAATGTGAGGAGATTTGGGGTGGTAATGTTTCTGACCATAGCTTGGAATTGTTTAGTATCAAGATTGGCAAAGACAGTGGATGAAGCCAATGCTTCCTCAAGGATTTATATATGGGCGAATGAAATCTTCAGTAACTTCATGATGGAGATCTGAGCAGGGGTTATTTTTAATTGGTCCAAGACATTGTAGCCATTAGGAGCATATTTTAGATTTGAGGTGGACGCCCTAGGTGGTTGAGATGACCCAACAATGGTGACTTTGCTGTTGCATGTGGTGACTCCACAATTAGCTTTGGCTCCCTTGATGCTAACAACAGTGACCGATTCGTCTAAGGATGCAACAAATTGGTTGTACACATGGTTCATATTGGAATACTTGTGTTTCCCATTGTTATTTCCTTGGTTATGATCCAACATCGGATTCATGTAGATCTTAAGATCTTGATTTCCTGCTGGTTGTTCCACATTTATGATCTTGTCATCGATGACATGTCTTGGATTATATTTTTCAGCTTCATGCAATTGGTTGTTTTGTGCCCCTTGATTTTATGATAATCACAAAGGTAGTTTTTATTGTACCATGGTGGTTTCACTTGGGGTTCTTCATAATTCTCATAGGTGGGGATTTTGATGAGATTCTTGTTTACCAATTTCTTCATGATGAATTCGACTGATTCCCCAAGGGATGTGAAATTTCTCTTGGGGGAATATTTGTTTAATGGAGGTGGCCCCCCTTGATTATTCAAATTGTTGATTTGATTATTGGGTGGTTGTTGTGCTACCACATCAATGTTTGTGTGTTGTTGTGATTGTTTTTTTGTGGTTGTTGATATGTTTGGGTGTTCTGTTTCAGAGCACTGATTATGACCTTGGCATCAACCACTCCATCATTGGTGACATTCCTATTTTTGGCCCATGTGAGAGGTTTTTCATTATACCTGGTGGAAGGGAAGTTGTCTTGATGTTCTAGATATGTGGGTGTCCCCCCTTGTGCAATAAGGGCTCGTTCGATGTTGAGCGCCTTGGGGATCAATTAGTCGTAAGTGGTGATACATTGCATTTTTAGATGGTATGCCGAGGTTTTCTCAAGAATGGAAATGATGGTGCAAATTTTTTGCTCTTTCAACATGGCCCACTTGCTTTGATTGGCCTTGGATCACCATCGTTGTAGGAAGGAAGTGAACGATTCCCCCTTACCTTGTTTGAGCACAAATAGTTCCTCTATACTAACATCCATGCCAATGTTGAAGGCATAATTTTTTATGAATGTGTTGACGATCTCTTGGAATGTTTTGATGTCGGTAGGAAAGCGAGAGAACCACTCCATGGTAGGGCCATCCAAGCTTCGAGTAAATAGCCACATCAGATACGTATCATTATATGCGACTTCCATACAATGTACTTGGAATTCCCTGATGTGATCCTTAGGGTTTCCCAACCTACAATATTTATCAAATTTAGGGATTTTAAAATCCTTTGGGAATGGTACCATTGCAAGGCTCTTGTCAAAATTATAAGGACACAGATTGCTTGGTGTCCTTATTGTTTTCCCAAATTAGAGATCGAGCACTTGCTATGAGAGAAATTTGATTTGTGTTGTCACATCATCCTGCAGATCAGGAGGTGGTGTGAATGTGTTCTAAGGTGGTTGAGGTGTTTGATTGAGAGGTGGAGCATTAGGTATGTTGGTGGGAGTTTGTTGCAAGCTCTGTTGTGCGATTAGGGCTTGTTGATATGCCTGCATTTGTTGATGTGCCAACAACGCTTGTTGTTGGTCTTGTTGCTATTATGCCAACAAAGCTTGTTGTTGGTCTTGTTGCTACTGTGCCAATAAAGCTTTTTGTTGGGCTTGTTGTTGATCTAATTTCTTTTGCGCTTGTTATTGTTGTAGAGCTTGTTGATATGCTTGTTGTTGGGCTTCTTGCAATTGTGCCTGATATTGAGCTTGTGCTTGTGCTTGTTGAGCCTGATATTAGGCTTGAGCTTGAGCTTGTTGGGCTACTTGTGTAGCCTGGGCAACCTATGTGACTTGAGTAGCCTAAGCTTCTTGTGCAACTTGGGTGGCTTGATATTTTTGTAGTAAAGTCTGGGCTTGGGAAACCTATTGCACTTGTTGTGCCGCTAATTGCGCTTGCAATTTTTGGGTAGCTAGCTATGTAGTTTGCTGATTTTGAATTTTTTGAAGTGCCTTTTGATAGACGGCTCACTAAGCTTCTTGCAACATGATGCTAAATGAGTTTTCCATGTTGGGTTTTGGTGGTGGTGGTGGTGGATTAGGAATAGTGTGGGTCATTGTGATGAGAGGGACTGTTGTATTGATAATTGGGGTTTGAGTGATGGATGGTGTGATTGATATGCCTGGTCCTTGGGAGACCATGTTTTGAGATACTTGGGGGATTGTAGATGATGTGTTGGTTGTTGGGATTGCTTAGATGGTTTCCACTTGTTGTTGCGATATCGATGGCAAGATGGGAGGATTCAGTATGATGTTTTGATTTATGATTGGGGTTGCTCGGATTTTGCTGATTGATGGCAGGTAAAGGGGGAGGGCCTAACCTAAGGGGTGATGCGAATGTTAATGGTGAACATAGAAATGGTGAAAAAAGGGGAGATGTATTCCCTTGGAGAAAGGACAATGATGATGAGGGATTGAAGACTCCCCATGCTCCAAATAATTCACCTTCTCTTTGTGAGGTCATGGGGAGAGAGTTTGGCGTGTTGAGAGGATAAACCGGTGTTGAATGAAAAGAGGATGGATGGGTAGGATCATGAAATGCAAGTGAAACATATGGGTGCAATGGATTCAATGGGAAAGATTGGACCAATACAGTGTTTGCATCCAAATATTGGTTGTTCACAAGGGGATGTGCTTGAAGTGCATGAAGTAATGAGCTTCCCTTGTTAACAATGGATGATGTGATTTGTGGGATGATTTGGGTGATTCTTTGATATGGATGTTAGGTTTTCAATGGCAGATATCTAAAAGCTAAATGCAGATTTTATCAAATAAACCAGAAGTAAAACACACAGAAAAATAACACAGAGAATTTAACGTGGTTCACCCAATGTGGGCTACATCCACCAAACCGCAGCCATCCAATGATTTCATTAACCAGTGTAAAACCCTATTACAATATCGCGAATAATCGCCTGTTTCTTATAATACTGTAACTCTATCCTAAACCCTTTATAAATTAGGGTTATACAAAATCGGGGATTTTTCCCTTTTTGTGATTTTTCCCTTTTCTAATTTCAAAAAGGGCCAGCCATTCCTCAGATTTAAGATTCGGCCCTACCCTCACCGGCAAGGATACATGAAGAGTGTACAGTATAGAATGATCAGTCGCCACATACCAACAATGGAGGTGTGGGTGGGATTGGAGGCATGATCCCAAGGGGCTTCTCCACAATAGTGCTTACATAAAAATCAGAAGGGAGTTTAGCCCCTTCTTTTTCCAACTCAAGCATGTATTGGGAGGGATTGAGCCTCATCATGGGATTGGAAATTCTATGAGTCTCAATATTTTGAACCATTTCAAGGATTTCATCTTGTGTCATCCCTAAGACGTTATTGGTGATTTCCTCTACTTGACCTTCCTCTTGAGGATTTTGTGATGATAGAGGAAGATTTCTTAGGGGATTTCTTGATCCAATGGGATTCATTTCGGGAGCGATTTGGCTTAAATCACTCGAAGTTGATGTTTCTTTGTTGGTTTCAATGTTCTTGTTGTGTTGCGATCTAGTTCACACCATAAAATAGGGATCAATTTTCAAGAATATGTGAGATGAACCTCTAATTCTTTAGATTGATCTAACTTTAGGCACAAAAGAGAAAAACTAGGATTATTAAGGATCAAAGGGGATGATGAGACAAACGAAAAATGGATGATGTGAATGATTGAACTCTTAAGAAATCTTGAAGGAGATACTAGACTTTAGGACTTGATTTTATTTGATTTGGTTTGATTTGATTTGATTTCGATCTTGGATTGATTGGATTTTAGTTTGGATAGTGAACTTGTAAACTCTAAGAGGTTGGATGTTGTCCTAGAGTATACTTGTACACAAGATGATAATTTGACTAAGTGTGTAAAGAAGGATTCATCTATACACCCCTAGCCAAACAAGATGATTTTTATTTTATTTTTCTTTTGGATAATGAACTTATAAACCTCAAGATGTTGGATGTTATCAAGAGGTAGACTTGTTCACAAGGATTGATAATTTGGCTAAATATGTGGAGAATGATTCATCTACACACATCTAACTAAACAAGATGATTAGGATTTGCGAAAAGTCTAGCATGAAATATTTTTTCAAGATTTCCAAGAGTTGTTAGTGAGATGAGATTTGATTGAATGTTTGAGGGATTGATGAAAATGATGAATTTGATCCTAGATTTGACCTAGATAGAACTCCTTTCTACAAGACCTTGGTATTGAAAAACATGCTTGGTACTCCCTATGTGAGAAAATAAAATTTTTGAAAGAGATTTGCATTTTTTTTTTTGGATTTTGGTCTTTCGGGAAATCATTTGAAAGAGCACATGTGTGGGGTTCAATTATTTCTTAGATTTTCTTAATGAATTATTTTTACCACAAACAATTCTTGATTAGGTTTCCAAACTAGATGTCTAATGTCCTAACTTCTCCTCATCCCACAAAGTCCATTATGTGGGAATCAAGGAAATCAAGGAAAAAGTTTCCTAATGTTGACTTAAGTGAGAAAAAATTATGATATAAATCCAAATACTTAGAAGCCTCTGAGGATGAAATCCCTAGGGCAAGCAAGAGCACTTGGATTTGTCAAAGGTATTTTTTCCCCCTAAAGGGTTTGAAATTTTGAAAACCTTGTGAATGTTTCTTTTCAAGCATTTTTTATCCAAGCAAATTATTTTGGTTTCAAAGAATATGCACAACCCTAGAATGGAAGGAGGCAATATTTGTTGAGTTCCCACTTGGATAAATCCAGCTACACCTACTCTTAGTGGATGATTAGAAGCTTGACCACACAGGCTCCCCCTTTAAGTGCACTCACTTCTCAGGTCATCCAAGCATCAATACCTATGAAAATCCCATGGCATACTTCTCATCTCTATCAAGAGCCGTAAAAAATGTGGGACGAATTTAGAACAATCATTCTTGCATCAACAAATAGATAAGGTTTTTGGCTTTCACAAAATTTTGCATGTTAATCAAGACACCCGTTCAGAAAGCCACACGAGAGGCAAGACCAACTCATACAAAGAGTATCACCTGCTTTTCCGTAGGAGTTCCTGTAATGGTGAGATTTCCTCAACATTCGAATTTATATACCGGTTGGGAGTAGCTTGGCATTTATCTTGTTACTAGTTTGATTCATTCCCTTAGGGTGAGTAATTTTTCCCATCAAAGCAGGCTCTCTAAGGGTGAAAAATAGCGAAGGAATGTATTTGTAGTTCGACCACCTAATGCATTTAGGTGGGAGCACAAAAAATACCTTTTCTTCACACTCACGAGGTTTGTTCAATTTTAAGAATCCAAATTGCAGTGTGGAGGTAATCACTTGTACAACCTAATATCAAAAAAATACTTTTGGTTCTCAAGATCGTCATGAAGCATGAGAGAAGTGCATAAGTCTTTTTAATGACATTACCTTGTTAAAAATATTACAAAACAAAGAGTACACATGTTCTTTTTAACCACAAAGCAATGATATGAATTATTTTTAAGCACTAATTTTGAAGTGTGGGATTTGTTTGTTCATTTATTAAGTCCCAAAACAAAATCTAGTAAGTTTTCCTATGATTATTTTTTAAATCCTTTTGTTTTGCTCTTTTTAAGCCCAAATAAAATTTATTGAGTCCTAAAAGCAAGAAAGATGATAAATCCTTAGAAAGAGAATTATAATTTTCCCTAAAGTGTTTAAAAACACTTGATACAATGAGATAATGATAACCTAGAGAACTCTTGGTCTTCATTTCCTTTCTTTACCTTTGATCGAGTCAACCTACAAAAACTAGTTAATACTACAAAAACAGAGGCTAAAAACCAGTTATACGTTAAAACAACCAAAATGAAAATGTAGACATGGAAAATATACAGATTTGATTCGGCACACTTGATCTTGACTAATAACAAAATTTCTTCCTGAATCACACTCTCAGATTATCATCAACTTCTGTCTCTTAATTAAATAAATTTTTATTAATTTGATTAAGTCTTTCTCCTTTGTTGATTAAATTAATCAATTTAATTTAATTAACCTTATATCTCGGTTTAATTAAATAAATGATTTTGTTTGATTAAAGTCTCTAACGTCTTCTTATTAAATTGAATAAATTAAACCTTATTTAATTTAATCTAACATTTCCCCCTTTAGTTAAGTAAATCAAGAACATTTATTTAATTAATCTTTCCTCTCATTTTGATTTAAATCAATCCTAAAATCTAAGTCAAAATGGTCAAATCACCTAACCTCTCATTAAATTAATCAAATCTTGATTAAGTTAATCCCTATCACTAAAATGGAAGAAAGAAGAAAGTGAAATGGAAGGTTACATAATGATATTATTCCCATCTTATATTAAGTGTTTTTGAACACTATAGTGTTGTTTAACACTTTAGAGAATCCTCAATCTCTTTCAAGGATTTGTTACCTTTCATGCTTTAGAAAACACTAATTTTTTCTTTTTGGGCTCTAAAAAGAACAACACAAAATTCCTTTTCAAAAGTTTACAAAGGGACTTAAAAAGAACCTTAGAAACAATCTTACTAGATTTGGTTGAGGGTTAAAAATTGAACAAAACAACTTCCACATTTGAATTGGTGCTTTAAAATGAATTCATTTTGCTTTGAGCATTTAAAATGAACAAGTGCTATTTTGTTTTGTAATCATTTATTCAAGTTAATATCATCAAAAGGGCGTATACACTTCTCTCGCGCCTCACGACGATCTTGAGAATCAAAAGTTTTTTTTGTGATCTCAAGTTGAATAAAATAATTGCCTCCAATTTCATTTTTTTGGAATTAAAATTGAACCAAACATGCGAGTGTGAGCATGGTATATTGCGAGTGGTCTCCCTTTGTTTTTCAATGAAGGTTGATTGAACTATGGGATATGCTAGCTTGTTATTGTTTATCTTAGCGGGCCTGACTTGTGGGAAAAAGTAATCATGCAAGGGAACGACCCAACCGGGAACACATTAAAGCCAAGCGACTTCCACCTAGGATATAAATGTGGATATTGGAACAAAGGCCAATATCACGAGGATTATTCCAATGAGAAGGGAAGCAATGGTCTCTCGCTATACTAGATAGTCCCCCATGAATGGAATTCCTGCATTAAAACCCTTTTTTAGCAAAGGCCAAAATCCTATCTATTTGTTGGTGTAGAAGGTCATGTCCTTTGAAGCCGCCCCACATGTGGTTCTGTTGTAGAGATGAAAAATATTCCATGGGAGATTCATGGGTACTAATGCTTGATTGATCCGAGAAGTGAGTGCACTATAAGGGGGAGTCTATTTGTTCAAGCATCTAATAATCTGCACTGAATATGCACAATTGTATTCATCCAAGTGGGAACCTAACAAATACTATCTTTTCAGCCTAGGGTTGTGCATGTTATTGAGATCAAAATACCTTGCTTGGTTCTAAAACATTGAGAATCAAACATTCACAAAAGCTTTGAAATTTCAAAACCTTTGAGGAAACAAATATCCTTTGACGAATCTAAGTGCTCTTGCTTGCCCTAGGGATTATATCCTTAGAGGTTTCTAAGTGCTTGGGTTTAATCGCCATTTGTTTCATCAAAGTCATCACTAGGAAACTTTTCCCCTAATTTCCTTGACTTCCACATAATGGACCTTGTGGGATGAAAAGAAAGTAGGACATTAGAAATCTAGTTTGAAACATAATCAAGAAAGCTATTTTGGTAAAAAGAACTCACTAAGAAAATATAAAGACAAATTGGACCTCACATGTGTTGTCTCAAATGATTTCCCGTAAAGTCAAAATCCCAAAACCAAGATTCAAGAGTATTAGTCTAAAATCTCGTGAGGAGCGTCTTGAAAGGATTTTTGAAGTTAGAGAAAGGTTGGTGTATAATTTTTATAAGAAGGCTTCAAAGAACAACCCAAGTTTGTATGAATTCTATTACCAACAAAATCCAGAGCTTTTTGAAAGGTTTGATTTTCTTACATAGGAAGTAAGGCATGTTCTTCAATACCGAGGTCTTGTAAAAAAGAGTCGTGTCTAGGTCAAAGTCTAGGATCAAAGTCTTCACTCTCATCCATCTCTCCACCAATCAAATTTCATCTCACCAACAAAATTTTGGGAACTTTGAAACATCATTTATGCTAAACTTAAAGGCAAAACCAACATCATTTTTTGGCTTAATACACCTAGTCAAATTTATCAATCCTCTTGAACAAATTTACCTCTAGGATAACACAACTTCCTAAGGTCTATTAGTTCATGATCACCTTGATTTGGCTTAACACACTTAGCCAATTCATTCTCTTGTGCGGGTTTTCTCTAGGATAACACAACTTCCTAGGGTTTACAAGTTCACCATCATCTTGTTTGACTTAATACACCTAGTCAAACTGTCGAAATCAATCCAAACCCTAAAATTTTAGCATTACCCCTAAAAATTTCTTCAAAAGTTTCACTCATTCACCTCATCCATTTATCTCATCCCCATCACCACCCCTTTTGATCCTTGGACTCTCCTAGTTCTTCTCCTCTTTTGGGCCTAAAGATTAAGATCAAACGATCTCTATTTTATGGTCCAAACAAGATCACAACACAAGAGGAACATGGAAAAAACCAAAGAAATATCAACTTCCAGTGACTTAAGTCAAGCAACCACCGAAGTAAACCTTAAGGGATCAAGCAATCCCCCAAACAACTCTTCTCTACCATCAAAAAATCCTCAAGAGGAAGGCGATGAAGAGGAAATCATCAATGAGGACTTGGGAATGACACAAAAGGAGATAACTGAAATGATTCAAATTCCAGAGAATCATAGAATTGTCAATGCCATGCTTAAACTTAATCCTTCTCTATACATGTGCACGTTAACGGAAGGAGGGGTCTAGTTCCCATCTGACATTGACATATGCACTAGTATGGAAAGGCCTCTTACAAGAATACCCCCAATGTCAATTCCAAATATCACTCAAGAAATGCCCCAAATCATATCGACAATCACATCAACCTCACCAATTATAAACAAAGGAAGTGCCATGTTTCGTGAATTACAAAAGCATCACCTTTTAAATAACAGAGAGGTAAATATCAACACCACATCGGATAAATTTGTCCCAGTGAATCCATCACACCCATACGTCCCACTCACTTTCCATAATCATGTAGATTCATCCTCATTCCATGCAACACAAACCTATCCATTAAACTTACAAACTTCTTTATCACAAGGAGAAGGTGGTTTGTTCGGAACAATAGGAGTCACTGACCCGTTCTCATCATCATTCTTCTAGGGGAACATACCATCATTCCCTCCATTACCGCTCACATCCGTATCACCTCTTGGGTTGGGTCTTCCCTCGTACCCACCACTTTTTTATCAAATCAAAGCAATCCGAGCATCACATCGAATCATCTCATTTTTCAAGCAACATCACAAAAAAAAGTGGCAACCACTCAAGCCACCATGGTCAATACATCAGTCGGTCCTCAATCTCTCAAAATATACATTTTCAAGGACCGAGCATCTCAACCACACCACCAACAACCCAAGTCCTGACCACCAATATAACCCTTTCACCCATCACAAGGGTTAGCACCATTCCCAATCCACCACCAATCCCACCAAAAGCTAACATGATGAATTCCTTCATCACCATGATTCAGGCCGTCCCAAAGGCCAATCATCAAAGGGTACTTCAAAAACAACAAGCTGCACAACAAGCTGCTCAGCAAGCGCAAGTACAACTAGCTGCCCAACAAGCTGCACAAGTTGCACAAGCCCAACAAACCACACAATCCGTACAAGCATCCCAACAAGCACAAGCTCAAGCTCAAGTCCACGCCAGGCTCAACAAGCACAATCACAATACCGAAAAAAACTGCAAGCAATTCATCAACAAGCATACCAACAAGCCTTGCAAGATTTTCAGGCACAACAACAAGGTAAACAACAAGCTTTGTTGGCACAACAACAACTAGACCAACAAAAATATTTGTTGTCATAATAGTAGCTAGACTAACAACAAGCTATGTTGGCGCAACAATAGTTAGACCAACAACAAGCTTTATGGGAACAACAACATTTGGACGAACAACAAGCTTCATTGGAACAAAAGAAGCAAGATCAACAAAAAGCATTGTTGACAGAAATGAAGGTATATCAGTAGGCCTTAAACACACAACAAAGCTTGCAAAACACTCCCACCAGTACCCCTCTCATCCATCAAAAACCCCAAACACCTCAAAACACATTCATCCCACCTCCCGTTCCACACAACGATATTGCAACGCAAATCAAACTGCTCTCGCAGCAAGTGTTGGACCTTCAAGTAGGGAAAACAACTAGAATACTGAGCAACTTATGTCCCTATCCGTTCGACAAAGATCTCACAATGATACCATTCCCAAAGGGATTTGAAATCCCAAAATTCGATAAATTTAATGGAACGGGAAACCTGAAAATCACATTAGGGAATTTCAAAGTGCATTGCATGGAGGTTGCATACGATGACACATATCTAATGTGACTTTTCCCTCAAATTTTGATTGGTCTTGCCATAGAATGGTTCTCTCACCTACCCATAGGAATTAGAACATTCCAGGAAATCGTGGAAGCATTCCTTAAAAAATATGCTTTCAATATGGGTGCAGACGTTAGTTTGGAGGAACTATCAACACTCAAACAAAGAAAAGGAGAGCTATTCACATCCTTCTTGCAAAGATGGTGATCCAAGGCCAATCAGAGCAAGTGGACTATGCCAGAAGAACAACAAGTTTGCACAATCATATCCAATCTAGATGAAAACTTGGCCTTCTACTTAAAAATGCAATGCATCACAATGTATGATGAGTTGATCCCAAAGGCGCTCAATATCAAAAGATCCCTTACTACGCGAGGAGGCACATCAACATTTCCTCCACCACAATATAACCACCCATCCAACAATTATAACGATAAACCTTGAACATGGTCGAGGAACAAAAATATCACAAACGATGGTGTGGTCGACGTTAAGGTGGTCATAAATGCTCCTAAACAGAACATCCAAACTCATCACCAGCCACAAAATCACAATCACAATAATGTGAAGACTAATAGAGTGGCACAACAACAACCACTTCCTAACAATCAAATCAATAACTTGGGCAATCAAGGAGGACCACCTCCTCGAAACAAGTATCCTCCCAAGCGAAATTTCATGGCTCTTGGAGAATCAATTGAATCCATAATGAAGAAGTTGGTCAAGGAAAACCTTATCAAAATATCCAACTCTAAGAAATACATGGAACCCATGACAAAACCACCATGGTACAACAAAAACCTCCTATGTGATTTTCACAAAATCAAGGGACACACAACCGCAAATTGCATGAGGCTGAAGAACATCATCGAAGACCTCATTGAGGACAAGATCATAAATGTTTAACAACCATCTGGGAATTGAGACCTTAAAATATACACAAATCTGATGCCGAATCATAATCAAGGAAATAACCAGGGTAACAACAAAGGGAAGCAAAAGTATGCTAGTGCTAACCTTATATATGAAGAGATTGTCGCATGCATAGACGAAATGGTCACTATCATTAGCGTCAAGGGAGCCAACGCCGATTGTGGAGTCACCACACATGGCAGAAAGGTGAATATTGTAGGGGCATCACAACCATCTAAGACCCCCATTTCAAGTACAAAATCCATTCCCTATGACTATAGTGTCATCGACCGGCTAAGGATGACTCCCGCCCAAATCTCCATCATGGAATTATTGAAAATTTCCACTAGCCATAGGAAAATCCTTGATGAAGCATTAGCTCCATCCACCATCTCTACCACCCTTGATACATAATAGTTCTAGGCTATGGTTGGTAACATCATTACCCCAAAACTCCTCACATTCTCTGATCAAGATTTCCCCACCCAACAATCTCATAATCGTGCACTTCACCTTCAAGTGTTGATTCACAAAAAGAAAGTTAAAAGGGTCCTAGTGGATGGAGGTGTAGGCCTTAAAATTTGTTCACTCAAACTCATAAAGAACTTGGGAATCTTTGAGGATTCCATTGACAAGAACAAAGGCATCACCATAAGAGCATACGATGATCAAGAAAGAGTGTCTCAAGGCACTATCAAAATCCCAATCTAAGTTGGGCTAGAAACCATGGAAACCACTTGTCAAGTGCTTGATCTCGACCTACCATACAACATCCTCCTAGGATGCCCATGGATCTATGGAATGAAGGCAGTCGCCTCAACATTCCATCAATGCGTCAAATTTCTATACCATAATGAGGAGGTCACAATACATGGTGATCCCGAACCATTTGCCTATTGTAAAAATTTGGAAGCCAAGTTTTACAAAATCCCCCAAGTACCAAAAAATGATGAAGGCCCATCCACTGCATACATAGACCCATCTAACCTTGCCTCCACTTCTATGATAGAGACACCCGCCATCCTTGATATATTCGAAATCGAGCTCATGATCCAGGACAACGGGTGCAGAGACTACAAAATGAAGAAGAGTGCATTTGTTGTAGGAGAGTTACCACAATCTCCTAGGTCACATGGGTAACCTCAATCAACTAAAACACCTGTCCACACCCTTAGGGAAAACCCTTCTGGATTCCGTCGTTGGGGAGACCTAAGTTGGGAAAACATTGATGACGAAGACATTTCAAGTACGCTATACCAGGATGAAGGACCAACACCCACTCTACCCATGGATGAAGCCAACAAAGGATTACAAATAATATTTGGTATGGGCTACAATAGGAATCAAAGCCTGGGAAGAAATATTGATGGACGACTAGAGCCCATCATTGTAGAAAGAAGAATGCAAAATCTCGGCCTCGGATGTACCCCTTGAGTAAAACTATACATGGCAGAAGTACTCCCAATAGGGCAATCAGGTCCCCTCAAGTATTAGTAGCCACCCTTCAACTACCCATATACATAGGTCTCCCCATAGATAATTTCACTTTTGATGTAACTGATGTCTACACCAGTAGTGATGATGAAGATACCATGGAAGGCCTTCCCACAATTTTTGAAGACTCCTCCTTACTTATGATTAGTGCCTCACCCGCTGATTCAAACCAACAAACCCACAAAATCAACTTAGTATACCCTCAACTCATCAACTATGACCAACAAGGACCGCCAATTTTGGAATCATTCAAAAATGATGAGGCACTCTCAGATTTCATGGGACTAAGGGATGCAGTTCTGTACGAGGATCACAAGGCTGATTTTGACATCACATTAGATACTCAAGCATATTACGGGGAGACAATTGAGTCCTTCAGTCGCAAAAGAAAAAGAACGAGAATAAGCTCAAAGTTATTGAGTGAAAAGCACAGTGTGGCACTCTCTAACCAAAGGATAGTAAAAATAAAGGATGCATATAATGGTGAAAACCTATCTGAGGCTCCGAAAGATGAAGGATTTAATCTCCCCCCTGCTATGCTTCATCAGGAGAAATCGACAGTCTTGACAGAGTAGTGTAATCCTGTCAACTTGGGAACATAGACAACACCACAAATCACTTTCTATGCTGAGTTGCTTTTGACAGAAGAACAAGCACTACTAGAAAAATTTCTAAAAGAAAGGAAGGTAAATTTTGCATGGACCTATACTAACATGCTAGGTCTGGATCTGGAAGTTGTGGTTCATCATTTGGCTATTTACCCTGGAGCAAAGCTAGTAAGACAAAAATTAAGAAAAATTCATCCCTAGATAGCCTTGCTAGTCAAGGTAGAATTATAGAAACTCCTAGACATCGGCTTCATACACCCAATTGACTATCCAAAATGGGTATCCAATGTTGTACCAGTTTCAAAACCAAACGAGGGCATCTGTATTTGCACGGACTTCAGAGACCTCAACAAAGCATGTCCCAAGGATGATTTTCCACTATCTAACATTGATATGATAGTGGACATGATAGTCAGACATGAGATGCTATCATTGATGGATGGCTTCTCAGGGTATAACTAGATAATGATTGCAAAAGAAGACCAGCATAAGACAACATTTACATGTCCATGGGGCACCTATTGCTGGAATATGATGCCATTTGGGATAAAAAATGTAGGGGCTACATATCAGAGGGCCATGACACTAATATTTCATGACGTGATGCACAAAATTGTTGAAGATTACGTGGATGATATACTGGCTAAATCAAAGAAGAGAAAAAACTACATAGCAACCCTAAGTGCCATTTTCGACAGATTGGAGAAGTATAAGGTCAGGCTCAACCCAAAGAAATGTGTCTTTGGGGTATAATCAGGTAAACTTCTGGGATACATAGTATCAATGAGGGGAATAGAGGTGGACCCCACCAAGGTCAAAGCAATCCTCGACATGGAGGCACCAATGACACTAAAACAAGTCAGAGGCCTATAAGGCAGACTCCAATCCATCTAAAGGTTCATAGCGCAACTAGTAGACAAAAAAATTGCATATTCACATCTACTCCACAAAGGAGTGGTGTACAAGTGGGATGAAAAGTGAAATCAAGCATTTGATAAGATCAAAGAATATCTGCTCACACCACCAGTATTAATGCCACCCATTGTAGGAAAACCATTGATCTTATACATCTCAGCAACAGCAATAGCCCTGGGTGCTCTTTTAGCTCAGCACGATGAAAATGGGATAGAGAAGGCCATCTATTATATCAGTAGAACAATGGTCAGCCATGAGTTAAACTACTCATTCATTGAAAAATCCTGTCTAGCAGTAGTGTTTGCTTCACAAAATTTTTGATATTACATGTTGGAACACGAAACCAAACTCATTGCCAAGATAGATCCCCTAAAGTATCTACTGTCAATGGCTATGTTCATAGGAAGGATGGCTAAGTGGGTCATGATATTATCAAAATATGACATTGAATATGTGGAGTGAAAAGCAATCAAAGGAGAAGTCATTATAGACTAGCTGGCAGAAGCTCCCATCTATTCAGAGAACACACTCATATCAGAATTTCCAGACGAGTCCATCTTTAATCTCAGCATAGTTGATCATTGGAAACTCCACTTCAATGGTTCACACACACAACATGGATCAGGAGTCGGTGTTTTCTTCATCACCCCACAGGGGGATTGTATACCTAGATCCTACAAATTGGCATTCCCCTATACCAACAACATTGTAGAGTATGAAGCTTTAACCATAGGTCTCAACATTGTAGCATAGTGGCAAATCATGGCATTAAAGGTCTATGGGGATTCACAGCTTATTAATAACCAAGTCAACGGTGAGTACCAAACTAAGGATGATAAGCTCACACGATACAAGAAGTTAGTAGAAAGCCTCAAAGAATAGTTTATTGATATCACCTTTGAGCAGATACCGAGGGATAACAACAGAGTAGCTAATGCCATGGCAACAATTGGATCCTTATTGGATATCCCTTGCAATGTCTCAAAACATGAATTTTTGGTAGAGCAGAGTCTCGTACCCACTTTTGAGGTACCAGAGTCTGAATATGCATGTGAACTTGTTGGTCTCGGTGATCTCTGGTATCATGACATCTACACCTACCTGAGAATAGGAGTTCTCCCAACTGACATTACCCTGAACCTCAAACAAACCTTTGTCAAAAGGTCCTTACATTTTTCATCCTCGGAGAAACCCTTTTTCGTAGGAGCATTGACAAAACCCTATTATGTTGCTTAAAACCTAAGGAAGCCCTAAATACTTTGAATGAAGTACATAATGGCACTTACGGTTGACACTCAAGTGGTATGACCTTGGCCAAGAAGTTACTAAGAATCGGGTACTACTGGCCAAAAATGGAAAAAGAGGCACATGAATTTGTCAGAAAATGCGTACAATTCTAGCAGCATGGAGACCTTATCCATGGACCAGCTCAGGAACTCCATCCTATTGTTACACCATGGCCCTTTTCACAATGGGGGCTTGATCTCATAGGTAAAATCACACCCACTTCATCCAACGACCACAAGTTCATCATCATCGCCACAGAGTATTTCACAAAGTGGGTCGAAGTGATCCCCATGACCTACATAACAGGAAAGAAAATTTCCAAGTTCATCTTGAACTCTCATTTTTTGATATGGTGTCCCCCAACCCATTATCTCTGATAATGGGACACCTTTCAAGAATCAAGATGTCCATGGCTTATGCGACAAATTCAAAATCTAATTTTGCTTTTCTACTCCATATTACCCACAAGGCAATGGCCAGGAAGAAGCTACTAACAAAACCATTCTAAAAATCCATAAGAAAACAGTCAATGACTCTGGTTGTGATTGGCATCTGTAGTTAAATCCTACGTTGTGGGCCTACTACACTAGCATCTGCATGCCAACAGGCACCACCCCATTCTCCCTGGTCTACAGATCAGGAGCCATACTCCCAATTGAGATCGAGCTCCCATTACTGAGAATATCATTGCAAAACCTCATCACAGATGAGGAATACTGGGTTTCAAAATTAAATGAACTAGAGTTATTAGATGAATGATGCATGGATTCCCTCAACCATCTACAGGTCTATTAGAATCACCTGAAACACAACTACAACAAGAAGATCAGGCAACACATCTTCCAAGTCGGCGAACTTGTGCTGAAACAGAACCAAAGGAATGTGCCGAATCCAGAAAGCAAAGGTAAATTTGAACCCAATTGGCTAGGACCTTTTGTCTTTACAGCCAGCTATAAATCGGGAGCCTATCAACTATCAACACCAGAAGGTGAGCCTCTGCAGGAGCCTCTGAGTAGCTCCCATCTCAAAAAATTTCATGCCTAAGAACTTTTAGGGTATAGAATCAAAAAATACAAAAAAAACAAAAAAAATGTCCTAAAAAATGGTTACCTTGATGAAAACGTGGCAAACAAGCATGATTGGCGACAACAAAAAAATAAAAAAAATCAAAAAAAGTATTGAAAACAGTAAAGAAAAAAATCGTCCTCTAGTGAAAACCACTTTGGTGGCGCTTTGAACAAGTACCTTGGTGAAAACCTGGCAAACAGATGCCAAGCATAAATAAAGCACTCCCCATCCACCAAGATCTGCATGAATCACTTATCCATTCCATCACATTTCATTAATCCTCCATCCACCCATCTATTCACATCCATACCATAGCCTGAGCTTGTGCTCGTATCATATTCCACCATAGTACTACTTGGCATATTCCCAAGGTCTGTTTGTCCTATCTTTATTGAAGTAGTCTATCACTTAACGTTGGGGGAATGTTCTTGAAATTGGAACTGGATCTGATATGTGTATATTTTTTGTGTGCTCTTCCCAAGGCATCATAAAATCCAAAAACATTCAGAAAATTCATCAAAACATGTCAAAAATCTCAGAAAATCTTCAAAAATTCATCATTGAATCTTGTAAGTCTTTCATCTAGTCTAAACTACATCATCTTTGAGCTTGAACATAGGAAAGGTTGATCTTTGATCATCCCCCAAGACAGTTTAGGTCAGTCCTTAGGTGTCCATCGCAATAAAATGGCAATCCGTTTGCCCATCTATCTCATCATTGAGTCAAGTTTGTCGTCAGTCAAACTATGTGGTCTCTACGTGTATAATGTAGGAAAGGCTAATCTATGGATCAGATCCCAAGACCCCTAGGATAGGTCTCTAGGTTAGTCTCTTCATCGTAAATCTTGAAAATACCAAAAACATTTGTAAAAAATCTCAAAAATACCAAAAATAGCCTCAGAATATACGAAAAAATCCAAAATGGTGCTTTCATCTCATCTCGCTTTCACCCGCGATTGTCACCACTCATAATAATATCAGTCATCACCATCATCATTTGGTAAGTCAATCAAAAGAAAGTCTAGCAGGTTCAAAAGTAAACACCCAAACGTCAAAAGTCCTAAAGTCTAAATTAGTAAGCAAGCAAGTTGGTGAACTCAGAGTATCAATAGCTTATCATCCAATTAGTCTCACCAAAAACCTGATCACAACATGTCCTAGGATGAATCCTTCCCATGATGGAAATAAGCATCAGGTATCTCACAGTAGTTTAGTCTTGGCTAGCGGTAAGAAGAACATTAGCTTGTTTATTTACTTTATTTAGTCTTCTTTGACTTATCCTATTTTATACTCATTCCAAGGACCTCTCGATGATGCCTAAACAAAATAGGTTTAGAGAGAAAGGAATGAGGCAAGGATCATTGTCTCTTTTATCTACTGCGCTTGTGGGATACACTTGTAAAATAACTTGGTCATATGGACTTTTTTTGGTTTGTGGAGAGGATGTTTTAGATATCTTGTTGACCACATAGGAAAGCTTGCCTTTCCTATGTTTTGGCCCGAGATATTTAGAATGTCTGAACTACATCTTGAATGAAGTGTGTATGCTAAGTTTGAACAAGAATACTCCTATCTGATTGTCAAGTCAAAGTCCATCACACTGGGTACAATGCCATCCTGGTTCTTTATACCTTGATGCATCGTACCTAGGTCTATTATCAAACATAACATAATTGGCCCTTTGAAAAACTTGACTCCTGGTAAGAAAATCACCATCATCCTAACTAACTCATTGATTCTAAGTCCTTCTATCTTCTTTCCATACTAACATGGTATCATGATAGTTAATCAGAACATCACCAATGCATACACTCTGCATCCACCGAATCATTAGCATAAAATGCATATCATATCATAGTCATTATCTTAAGTTATGAGGAATAATATAGATTTGTTATTCTAAGCATTTTAAGAAGTCATTACATTACATCATACATAATCATTAGCATCCATTACCATTTGCACATCAATACGCCATTATTAGCATACATTACATTCATAGGATCATCATTAAAAATGCATGAAAAAGAAACAAAAAAAGTACATTCATTAGAAACATACATCATATTGTATGAGCATAAGAAATAGAAACATCTCATAACATATAAGAAATTAAGAAATGCATATCATACACTGCAAAAAATTTCATAAAGGTGAATCATCTCATATATATCATCAATAAATATACTGTCATGATACAAAATCGGATCAAGTGTATGATCAAGGTATATAGTACAAAAAGGGGCAAGTAATCGAGGCCCATAAACCAAAAATGGAATCTGTTTGTGATCAAAGGGCTAGCCCTACTGGTTGCTGCCCTCTCCCACCTACCTCTCATCGTGATCCTCTAGGGGCCTCATCCTTGTCTTCTAAGAGAAGTCTGGCACTTGGCCAATTGCTGGCACTGCCTGTCTATAGTGTTGCCGATAATACTTGGCCTCCCTGACTACCTCTCTATATGCCTGTAAAGAAATTGATCAGCCTCGAGATGATGAGTTATACTCTCCAACTGCCTCTACCGACCAATCTCCTGATCCCTCTCGGATCGACCCTGGTCTCTCTCACCAATAACCGTCACAACCTATTTTCGAGCCTCATCCCTTTCTATAGTCAATACTTGAATCTGACCCTGCAACTACTGGATCAACACATCTTTGTGGTCTTGTTGTGCTGCTGGTTGCTGTTGTAGGACTGCTCTGCCCCAATCTCTTGGTTGATCGACCTGTACCCCTACCCATGGAGGTGACTGTTGTGCCAGATCTCTGAGAGGTGTCTGATGAGGAGGTGGTCCACCTCCTCCTCTGTCCCTACCTCCATCTCTACCACCTCTACCCCCTATTGACTGATCTACCTTTGGGTCTCCATCGTGGGAGTGTTGCACCGAGAATTGTCAATCTCAAAGGAGGTCTAAATCAGGCTCTGTACGTTGGAGTCACCCCTGCATCCATTGGACCATGATCATACAACCACAGTCGGGCCACTAACTATCTGAAGGAGGACACTGCCTCAGCTGTTGGGATGGGTTGGCCCCATGCCGTCTCTCTTGTAGTATGAGCGAAGATCACCATGTACTGATCATCGGGCTTGTCGTGCATGTCTCCAAACTGGCGGGCCACCCTTCTGGGAGATATCGCTCTATCATGGTATGCTCCTGACCTTGCATCCATCTATCCTACCAAGCAAAATATAGCTGATCTGCATCATCATACCATGGGCCTATGCCCATCCAAGGCCTACAAATGAACTCTCTCATCTCATCAAGAGCCCGTCGCCAGTAAGCAAGGCCACCTGTGCCAATGTGGGTAAAATGAATCTGTGCCCCATCGTATTGCCAGACAATAGGATCATCAATATCGAGGACAACTAGTGTGAAATCTGGATGGAGTATTGGGATCTGCTTCCATGCCCAGATGTGTAATAAAGTAACTCTGGCCCCAAGGGCCCGACTTTCAATGTATGCAAACTCATGTAAATCTTTATATAAGGAGGCCGACAAAATTGGTCCCCAAGCAAAGCACTCTCAGAAAACGCACATCCAATGCCATGTCAGTCCCTAGCCTGGACTAAAATATCGACCTCGTCGATCGGGTGCCACAAGACCTGAAATAATAGCAACAAAAATCAATCTATAGGTGGGCGCTCTACCTCGGTATCACTCTAGGTCAATCTATCCATCAGAAAGGATGAGCTCATCAATGCCCATGACATCAAAGCAAGCATCCCTACCCTCCCCTGGATCATAAATCACTCGGGCTCCATGGATAGGCATTCAGAGAATGCGCTGGAAATCCGCAAGGGTGATGGTGGCCTCACCAGTGGGAAGATGGAAGGAAGAAGTCTCACTATGCCACCGCTCAGCCAAAGCAGTCATCATACCTAGGTGTGCCCGAATGGGAGGGATGTACGCAATATACCAAAGACCAACAATATTGAGATGCTCTTGAAGATACACGTGCATACCCTCAAGCCTCCTAGAAAAATCTCTCACTTGCATCATTTTTTTCGCATTTGAAAAGCATATCCAACACCGTTTGCAAATGCAGTGCAGTTTGTAAAATTCCAAACTACGTCGCACAATGGACTTTGACAACCCTAACTTCCTAACTGTGCTACACTACACTGTTTGTGCACACGACCAACTTTGACCCTGGGAGCCCTAATCTCCAAGCTCTGCGCAACGCTCTTTGCATATGTGACCCTATTTAGGACTGCATGACACTGACCAAGTAATTTCAGCAACACTATATAGTGTCGTGCCGCTTAAAATTAAATTTGACCCTATCTGATGCACGAAAAATGAGAAATCAAAAGTTGGGATGGGGGTACATACCACGGGTCCTGCAGTGACTGGCCACTGATGTACTCGTACTCTCTCCGACACGTGCCTAAGAATCTATCGTGGTGCCATCTCGACCAAGACACAGAGCTCAAAGTGTGAAATTTTCAAAAGGCTAAGTATGCAAATGAATTGAAAGTGATCTCTCAAGGTCTATTTAAGCCTGAAAATTAGGATTTTTTGACCTAATTTGGCCATCTGGTTAGTGTTTTGGTCCCCCGATCCTATTTTTTTCCAACCGAGGGCCATTTTGCATCTTCTTTGGCTTTCTAACACGTTTTTTGACATTCTGGGGCATTTTTGAGTTTGTCAGGCACCTTGTCATCTTTTTTTTGCAAAATCATCCAAAAAAATCAAAATTTGTTCTGATCTCTTGATGGGGCAATATACTAGCATAATCCTTCCACTGGAGCAGCAGTGGGGCATTTGGAAAATTGAGAAAAATTGAACTTGGATCACAGTAGTTTATTCTTTGAACTAATGCAACAAGTACATTGCTTCAAAGAGGGGCAAAATGTAGACATGGAAAATATACAGATTCAATTCAGCACACTTGATCCCGACTAATAACAAAATTTCTTCCTGAATCACACTCTCAGATTATTATCACCTTCTATCTCTTAATTAAATAAATCATTATTTATTTGATTAAGTCTTTCTCCTCCGTTGATTAAATTAATCAATTTAATTTAATTAACCTTATATCTCAGTTTAATTAAATAAATCATTTTGTTTGATTAAAGTCTCTAAAGTCTTCTTATTAAATTGAATAAATTAAACCTTATTTAATTTAATCTAACATTTCCCCCTTTAGTTAAGTAAATCAAGAACATTTATTTAATTAATCTTTCCTCTCATTTTGATTTAAATCAATCCTAAAATCTAAGTCAAAATGGTCAAATCACCTAACCTCTCATTAAATTAATCAAATCTTGATTAAGTTAATCCCTATCACTAAAATCCTCTAGAGAATGCAACTTGCACATGAAAATGGGTTTAATTCATTTATTAAATCTCTATTTTCTCTCACATGGCATAAAAAGGGAATATTCCCTCAAGTTTGAATTCAAAAAGTCCAAGTGGATGGGTACTTCCAACAAAGAATTCACTCCTCTTACATGTCCTTTTGCATTGAGCCAAGTGGCATTTATTTCATTCATTTTTCCCTCTCACATGTCATTTCCTCAATTTCAAATTCCACCTAATTGCATTTATTGGCACTTTGGCCAAAATGTGCACAACCTTCAACCATTCACATCTTGACAAGTGGCACTTGGCCATTGGATATTGAATGATCCCACATTGCTCCATTTCACTCCCTTCTCCATTTTGGAAATCTATAAATGAAAGGTTCTTCCTCTCACTCAACATCCACAATCTCATGCAAAGTTACTCTCTTCACATAAAGAGCTAATGTTTCCCATTTCTCTTCAAGCATTCATAATTTTCATAATTTCATAGCTAGGTTATGCCAAAATCTCATCAAGGAGATTAGATCAACCCACACATCATCAATATTTGCAACTAAGGAGTTGGGAAAGGGCCAATTTAGACACATCAATTGGCACCAATTCCCCCATGTGATCAAGTGTTTGTTTAGCTTAGATAGATTAAACTTGGTTTATTGCATTGTCCTCCATTTTCCTTTCTATCTAAGTTTTATAAATGGATTTCATGGGGAATCCTTCTTTCATCTTGCATTTTGATTTAATAACATGTTTGTTTGTTGTGTTTGTGCAGGTATGAAATAAGGGTTCACAGAAAAAAAGCACATGCTAAAAATAATCTAAAATCTACTTTTTACCCTACTCCAACGGTGCAATCCACATATGCAATGCAATTTGGGAAGGTCAATGACGCAATATAGCACTATTTGGGACTGAGAGTGGTGCTCTGCAAAAAAATAGTGAGTGTGATTATGACGCAATTTCAACCAACGTCCTAGTTTAGAATTTGGAAGCTAGTGTCAGAGTTAGATATTCAAATTTTCTAGACAGGAAGACTTCATCGATGCTGTTTAGAGTTTAGAAGCGGTGCTGGACTGATAGCGATGGAGTTTCCTGTAGACACAAAAAAATTTAAAAACATGAAATTTTAAGAAAAACGTGATGAATTTCTCTAGATTTGCCCTCCTTCTAGTGCCAAAATATGAATGGTGAACCTATACCTGCACAAAAACAAGAGAAAAAACACACAATTAGATCATTGTGCAAGTTAGATCAACATTCCCCATTAATTTAGTTTGAAACATGAAAATAAGAAATAAATGAAGAACAAAACAATGAAAGCTATCAAATCCTATTCTAATGAGAAAACTATCAATCCCATGGGGGAATTGGTGCCATTTTGATGTGGAAAATGGTCCTTTTCCCAATTCCTTGTAAGCTTGATGATCAATGGTATGCTCCTTGATGAAATTTCTCCATGACCTAGCTATGAAGATATGAAATTTGATTAAAAAATGCCTAAGGATGGATGAAGATGCTTATGGAAACTTTGAAGATAATGATATTGCATAAGTTGTGGATCCTAAATTCAAATAAGATTCTCCTATAAATAGAAGAGAATGATGGAGGAAGAAGCAAGATGGATGAATGTGGGACAAAAGACCAACCAATGAGAGAAGGCCACTTGTCAACATGTGATTGGAGGAGGAATGAGCACATTTTGATGAATGTGCACATAAATGAAGTTAGGTGGAATTTGAAATTTGTGAAATGACAAGTTGGAGGTAGAGAAAAATGGAGTTAATTCCACTTGGCTCAAGGCAAAGGACATGTAAGAGGCCTTTAATGCCTTGTTGGATGTACTCATCCCTTTTGGAGGGATTTTCAAATTTGAGGAATATTCCTTTATTGATGCCAAGTTGAGAGAAAATAGAGGAATTAATAAATCAACTAAATTGATTTATTGTGCAAGTTGCAAAATCTAGAGGATTTGATGGATTAGGATTAGTATTAATTAGGATTTGATTAAATTATATGAAGATTAGCTGATTTGACAATTTTGACTTAGATTTTGGATTTAAATAAATCAAAGTTGAGAAGAATAATGGATTTTAGATTTAATTAAATAAAGTTTTATTTATTTAATTTAAAAGAGATGACTTTAGAGAGTAATTAAATAAAGTGAATTATTTAATTACAAGAGAGATTATAGGATTAACTAAACAAAATGATTTATTTAATTAAGAAAGGAAATATGATGAACTTAATCAAATAAAGATTATTCAATTAAATTGATTAGTAAAAAGGGTGATTCAAGAAGAAGTGATGTTAGTAAGATCAGGATCATATGTGTAAGATCAATCTGTATATTTTTTCATGTCTACATGAATGTATAAGAATTAAAAAATGTCACATTAATTAAAGATATTACCTCTAAATAAAACTTGAGATAGAAGCATAAAACCAAAATCAATAAAATAGGTTGAAATCTTACCTATATTCAAAACTAGGTTCAAATGACTTGTCTTCTTTAGACAACATAAATTAAATGACATCCATATATCCCATCTTCCCTTCATCTTTACTAGTAAAATTTTTAGGGACATATCAAATTTCAAGGACATTAAGGAAAAAAAAAGTAATATCCAAAAATCTAAACTTAAAAATAAAGTACTTCTTGAAAATGTATAGCACAATGGAACTCATTGTACATGGTAAAGAATAAAGTTTGTGAAAAATAAACTAACTTAAAAATATCCTATCAATGATTTGGTATGTCAATGCATGGTTCTCATATCTTACAATATTTTCGTTATCAAAATAAAAATGATGGTCTATATCAAGCTCCCAATTTTTGGATATATCACACAAAAGTATTCATAAGAAAAGTGCTTAGCATATAGAAAACAAAAAAATTTAAGTTAAAAAGAGATAAATGTATCATACATTTTAAATAAAATATAAAAATGATATTTAACAAAGACTATATATATATATCCACTTTTTAAAAACTTCAAGAAGTGGTAGGTTGTGAACTCCTTTTTTATCATTTTAACACTCAGAAACATAAAAATATAGAGCAAAGGTAGACAAAACATTTTTTTAGGGTTAGGGTATAACATGCTTTTATTTTTAAAATTTTAATGTATTAAATATAAAAATTTCAAAAATAATAAGAGGAAACTAAATTAGGCTTTAGATGGGGTTTTAGAGAATATATTCAAAAAGTAGCTTTAAAAGTACCATGGAACTTTGCATCAAATGGTATTTGACTCTATCAATTATGTACATAATTCAAGAAAATATTTCATTTTACAAATTATACCCCAGCTATTGTATAGGGTTAAATTTCATTTTTTATTTTATGAAATTGTAAATTATGAAAGAGAATATTTAGCTTAGTATAACAATAACCATTTTAAGATTAATGGTGTAAAAAGAACATAGATTTTCTAATACACTCTAATACTAGATTGAGATCAAATCATTGGCCTTGGACTAGTAATCTTTTTGGGGCATTTGGGTAGTCAATAGAGCCTTGAACTCTATCATGTTTGGTATTAGGGTGAGAAGCCTTGTATGTTCCTTTCTCCCAAGCTCTCTTTGGGCATTGTCATGAACTAGAAGTAATTTTATTTCATATATCACTGGTCCTTGACTCTCTAAACCCCAAATATAATTAGGCATTATAAACCGAGGTCTGATGAGGGAATCGAAATTCTTAATCTTAACCATAATAATATTGATGAGGATGATGATAGAACCAAAACCTTGCTTGAAGAATACAAGAAAAACAACATTCAACTCTATCAATACCTAGTGAAATAGTATTTGACTTTCTTAATAACTAGGTCTTTGTTGAGCAAATAGGAACAATATGTCATAACTAGATTGAAATGAACAAACATATTTTTAAGGATATGTGGATGCCTTTATAAATACATATAGTCATTTTGTGGCATCTATTCTAGAGTGAAGACAACAACTAGGTTATTTAGAGGGAATCTCATATAATCATTCAAGAAGCATCATTACATGGTGGTGTTGCATTTGGTGTGAAGTGAAATGTTTTAGGGTAAAAATATGTTAACATGGGTATATGGATGGTAGGTTTAAGGTTAAATCTAGTCCAATAACATATTTTATATTATTATTAGATAAAAGATATTTGTTTTATTGTGTTAGTATGTTTACTTTGTTATATGTGTATTTTCATAGTTGGGTGGATTAGGTACTTTAAATTGTAACAAAAATATTGATAAGAGTTTTTGTTTATACAATATTTGGGTGCGAAATGTTCAAATATAAGTGCAACCAATTTCAACTATTGGGTGTCACAATTGTCTATTACAAATAATGGGTAAAAAAAATATTATTTTTTAGATATCATACGATAGAAAATATTTTCGACATCAAATTTGATAATGCAGATTTGAATCCTTGAATTTAAGCAATAAACTTATCAAATAAACTTTATATATTTTTAAGAAAATTCAAAAATAAATACACAACTACTAGATATTATTTCATAATAGAAATATACTTATTATTTCAAATTTTGAAGTTTACCTATTAGATAAATATTAAAAAACAACTATATATAATGCCCATATTAAAAAAATTCCTTTTAAAACAACTTTACACTTAAAATGAAAAATCACCTCTGCTTAGAAATTCACGTGTATGTCAATGATTTGTACTTATTTAATTTTATTTTGATTTTTTATGAATAGGCAGCTATCTATATTAATTTAAAGATAAGAGTACATATTCATAAGAAAAGGATGGGTGGTAAAAAGGAACACCCCAAAAGCCACATGGGTAGCGCCTAGAAATAACAAAATATCAAGTCACATGGGCCTAGCCTAGAAGTCTAAAAGCATGAGAAATTAAAAAAATAGGCCATTAAGTAGCTAGAGTAGTGCCAGAAGAGCTAGGAGGGTCTCTGTCATCCATTTTTTTCCCCCATACATCAGCGGGGTCTGGAGTGACGTCGGGAGGAGCACCCCAACCATCGTCATCTTTTTCCTTATCTTTATCTTCTTCCTCGCGCTGGAGCGAGATTGCAAGTGCCAACCATGGAAAGCTTTTACCACTGGAAAGCCATCCAGAACTAGAAGTAGGAAGAGTATCAGAGGACCACCCAGAACTGCCACCACCGCTCCCTGAAGCACCACTGGAAGGCCATCCCTGACCAACCCGCGGTTGAGGAGAGCGAGCATGCTAAGGAGGGCGAGAATGCCATCAAGCAGGGGGCTGGGAATGGGGACGCATGGAGCCACTCCACTGCTGGCCCCGAGAGGGAAACCAACCATGGGAGGAGGAGGGCTAGTCGGGGACCTGAGCCACAACACACGGGGCATTTCCCCAATGGTCCAGGAGTACCTGTAGGTGAGCCACCTCCAGTGCAACTTTGTTAGCTTGTACTTGTATCTGTAAAAAAACATTAGAACAAATAACTACTTTAGCATAGAGAGAAACATTAATATCCATTTGAGAATGAGAAAATATGCAAGAGTTTATGTATTTCTAGATGTTGAAGAGGATTTCCACCTTGAAAGTGTGCCAAAGCTGGGTGAAATTCGCAAGGATCCAAGGTGGATCTCCTAGCAGAACCATATGCCAAGAAAAAGGATCCGGCTGAAAGAAGTCATGAATTCAAGTCCAAAGCTGTTGAGCTCTGGGACAAAACTAGAAAAGATGCTTGAAGCTTTCAAGTTGCCCACAAAAGGGCAATGAGGGTCCTGGACCCCCAAGTGTATAAGCCGAGAGCCCATAGGCAAGCCTTGGAAAAGAATACACCAAACAAAGTGGGCCAGCTTTGGATTAACACTTGCAGACCAAGTGGCATCAAATCTCTTCCGCCAAACATGAGCAGAGGAATTAAGAAGCCACCTTTGGCTCAACCTGTTGATCATAGGAAAATGGGTTAGCCACCTATAACCAAGCCGTGGCTTATAGCTCTTGAGAGGAGTGTTTGGAAACCATTTCCAGTCTTTCCACCGAGGTTTGTGCCCACAAATGCCAATTTTGTGAATTATTTCCATTGGAATGGTGCTCACCAGCCTGTCGAAAATGGGGCGGTCCTGGTTTTGAAGTCGGTGCTGGGCCTTAAATGTATCCCACTGTATAATGCGCATAGTGGGCTGGTGAAAGAGCTATTGTAGGGTTTGAATGCCCTTTTTGTGGAATCTGAGGGCTTTGAGCAAAAGGCGATTTAGCTAAGGGTTAACCATTATGAGCAAGAAGAGGAGACCACTAAATATTCTACTTATTGAGAAAAATTCCATCATGAAATCTAGCCTTGGCCCATTAGAGCCAAGGCTTAACAGCCTCCTAGGCACGCCAAATGCTCTTGTTCACAAAGGTTCCAACAATTTGAAGAGGCTCCCTCATAACCAGGAGCATTTGGAGACCTATTCCTTTCCAGGCGGGTCTGTGAATAGGAAATCTAGATTGGATACAATTCCTGAGGAGAATCTTTCAGGCTTCATCTCCAGTGATGGCTCGAATAATCCACTTGACACAAAGAGAATTCCCTTGATGTTGAGTGGAGAGCAGCCCAAGCCCTCCAGAATCCTTAGGGAGGCAACAATACTCCCATACAACATGATGGAAACCCTTGTGGGTTTCATAGGAGGCCCATAAGAAATCCTGTAGCAACTTTTCAAGCCTACCACAGGAAGCTTTGGAGGGAGCCCAACAGGAGGAGTAATAAACATGAGTGGTTGCAAAAACTTTAGAGAAAACCTAGAACTTACTAGTGAGAGAAAGAGGCTTGGTGATCCAGTAAGCAAGCTTTTGGTCGACCCTGGAGAGCACAGCTTGCCAAAACTCCCTAGGGGAGGCCTTGAAGGCGTAGGGGATGCCCAAAAAATAAAAGATCTCTCCTTGCCCAATCCACTTCCAATTATAGGTTTGAAGCCACACAGGAGTAGATAAGACAAATTTTCTATAGCATAAGGTCTTGTGCCATTATATGGTAGAGCTGAAGGAAAGACAAAAAGTGCTGAGACAATCAAGGGAAGCAGTGATCAATTCTTCTTCTTCCAAGAGAGTGAGAAAGGAATCATCCACAAAGTGGCCATTCACAAGCTACTCCTGAGAGTTCAGGAGAAGAATCCCTTTGACATGCTGTTGAGAAACAACATGGGATAAAAGGTAGCCAAAGCCTTCAGCCGCAAGCACATACAAAGAGGGGACAGGAGGGAACCCTTGTCGAATTGAGTGAAAAATACCAAAAGCAAAAGAGTGGCGATCATTAATGGTTATGCAAGCTGAAGCATTCACAAAAAGCATACGAACAGACTGAATGAAATTGGGCCCAAACCCCAAAACTTGCAACGACACAAGAATGAAAGGGAATTCAATGCAGTCATAGGCCTTGGCAATGTCAATTTTAATGAACACAACTTTCTAATTTGAGCATCGGGCCCACTCCATGCCTTCCCAAACAACAATGATATTATCCAGAATGAACCTGGATTTGATGAAACCAATCTACTCTAGGCGTACAATCTAAGGAAAAAGATGGAAAATTTCCAAAGCCAGAGCTTTGGCAATGATTTTGTAAGAGACATTAAGAAGTGTGATGGGCCTCCAGTTGTAGATATCCTCCAGATCCCCAAGCTTAGGTATGAAATTTATATTACCCTTATTTATTAAATTGCCTAGAGAGTTGGCTTGAAAAGCTTCAAGATAGACATGATGCAAATCACTCCCAACATAGTCCCAAAGAGCTTTGTAGAATTCACAAGGGAAACCATCAATCCCAGGAGCCTTGTCATCAGCCATAGAAAAAATAGCTTCCTTGAGATCATCAATTGTTAACAATTGATCACATAAATTTGTCTGGGCTGAAGAAAGCCTATGTGGCACAACAACAAGGTAGCCCTGAAGGGCTTGCTTTCACACAGGTGTGGAGTCCTATGCTATGAACACCTCCTCATAATGGCGCACAAAGGCTTGGAGAATTTCAAGTAGCTCAGAGAGCACCCGAGTGCCATCCTTAATTTTTTTGATGTCTGGGGATGAATGCCTGGGATGAAGTGACAAATTTTTTTTTTTGAGGCACGATCACTGATCTTAACCCAATGTAGCTGAGCTTTGATTTGCACTCCTCTGGCAACATAATTATTAGCTACTTTCTTTTTGTGCCTTAATTCTGCCACCCTGACTTGATGCGACGGGGAAAAAGGGTTGGCCACCAAAGCCTCCATAGATGCACGCAAGTCAACAGTGGTAGCCTCATAGGATCGTTGGAAAAAGATGGCTAGTTGGCACCCATAAATCTGCAAGAATCGAGAAGTACTAGTGATAGCATCATTCCAAAAGATAATCCAGCCTATTTGGCCAACTAGTTTGCACTCCAAATTCCACACTCGGTGAATGTGGGCCAGAGTGGGCTTTTGGTAGAGCACAAATATGTTCAGAAAGAATTAAGTTTTACACGTGTGAGACTGACAAGATGTCCATTCAGTACGAAAATAAATTGGGAAGTGATCAGAAAAAGTCACATCCACTAACGACTTCACTGGCAAGGTAGAGTTGTCAAAAGAAAAAAAGATTGAGCTGAAATCATGGCATGATTAAGGCATTTAAAAAATCTGTTAGAATCGGCCCTGTAATTACACCCAGTGTGCCAGAGGGAATGGGAATGCTGGCAGCCAATATTAGGATCAAAAAGGCCCAATTTATTATGCATGTAAAACCATGCCTCCTTTTCATCAGCAGCCCAACGGAAGGGCAAGGTGCCATCGTTGTCATACGCCATCTTGACCATATTGAAATCCCCGCAGAGCAACCAGGTGGCAACTGGTAAAGAATCAATAATTGAGCACCAAATAAAAGAGCGTTCCTAGCATCATTAGAGGCATAGACATTAATAATCCCGAAGGAACGATTATCAATGTTGAGGAGAGCCCAGACTACCCACTGGGAAGGATCAGTCCCATGATCCACAATGCAAGAATGCAATCACGAGGACAAAAGAGTGGCAACTCCACCATGCCCCGCTTCATCCAAAGTGAAAAACATAGTACTGGCTAGCCAAATAGAATGACAAGCCGAGGCAAGAATAAATCCTAATATTTTAACTTCTTAGAGACAAAGCACTTCAATCCCTGAGTATTTCTGTAAGTTATTGTTGACACAGAATTTTGCATGTAGCAGCAGTCTTATGGGAAACTTAGCTATTGGGGGACATGGTGCGAGTGACCTCCGAGATTTTATTGAAGCCGGCTCTTCGCTTAGTGGTTTGAGGAAAAAGATAAGGAGAATAACATGAATGTGAAGCTTACACTATAGGCGATGCACCAAAGTCTTAGACGAATTTTACCAGAGCATAGTGCATAATGCAAAGGCCCGAACCATTAAATTATTATTAATTAAGATAATTTTTTCTCAAAAGCACTTGTCATTCAACACCATCCTTCTATATGTATAATGTAATTGAACATAACTTTTATTTAACATGGAAGAGTTGAAGAAACATGATTTGTATTTATATTAGCTATGAAAGGTTACAAAAATTGAAGAACAGACATTCATACAAAAATAAAGACAATAGCACAGGTCAATAGTACCAGCGAACAATTGAAGACAAAAAGGTCGAATCTATTTGACACAATCCAAAGTCTTTGAATTGAAAGTAACTATTACACAAGGCTTAATGCTGAGTGCTTGAGAGATCTCTTAAACTTCATCAACAACTTAATAAAAGAAAAACTAGGCCCCATATATAGGCCATCCCACCACCTAAAAAATGCATTATGGAAAAGCAGACCACGCACGGCGATCCTCGGCCCAGATGATCTGAGCCGCCACAGCAAACATCTATCGATCAGCAATACACCAGCAAAGCCACGATCCGAAACAGAAAACCATGCAACAACAGGAAAAGACACACGGCACCGGGAAGCACAAAAGATCCGTCGGCATTTCCAAGGTAACCGACGCAGGAAAAAGAAATGCCACGTGTCATCCAGACGAAGCTCGACAGAAAGTAGCAAGAATTCCCAACAGAAAGCCGCGAGAGGGAACCACATGGAGAGCTCTAAGCAAAAGTGAAGAACGAGGCAGAAAGAAAAGGACAAGGTGGGTCCAGCTTGGAAGAGCAGCCAGCACAAGCCACGCGGCACGCAAAAGGAGACTGCCGAAAAGCGAAATGAAGCTAAAGCAAAAAGCTTCATGAGGTAGCCACGTGGTAAGCTTCGAAGATAGTGAGCATACAAAATTAAGGCGTAGCCGCAAAGGAAAAGAAAACGGCCAAGGCATGGGCAGTTTTCTTATTGAACAGTCTGGTGACTCATAGGGGCTTTTCACTTTGCGGAAAGGAGAACCCCAGAAACCTTTGGCTCTGCAACACAATGCTCACAACCTTGCGAGGGCAGCCTGCAGATTGGTCCATATTTCGTCTGATGGTGCAGAAAGAGTTCGCAGGTGCTCGTGAGCCAGTCGGAGATCGATGATTGCTTTGAAGGGAAATCCGCCTGATACTTTTGTTTCTAATTCTAATTGGAAGAAAAGTTGTGCCATTTGATGTATGATCGCCTCGATCTCTTTAGCAGTCGGAGATTGATCAAAGGTCTGGAAGACAGAAATGTCCTGCTTCTTCTCTTCGATCATTTCAATAATATGCTCCACTCCTGCTATTGCTTGGTCCGTAATGAAAGGCAAGGGGAGGCCTCTTTGAGTCAAATGAGAAAACTTTGCTCGCATGTCGCTTGTGACCTGGTTCAGTTAAGCTCTACAATCTGCCACCTATTGAACGGCCTCATGCATGGAAATGAGGCTACTTGCGCCCAAAGCTGTCGTCGTTCGGTCGTTGATGCCCACGCTATTCAATGCTTCATCTGAAGCGATGTATAACTTACCCAATAATATTCTAGCCTCAGGAACCTTGTCAGAAGTTAACTCTTGAATCTGTTGTATTGATTCACTCACCATTTCATAGAGGCTAGCCGCTTGCGCCATAAACTTTAAACTGGGCTGCAGGGTAAGGCACAAAGCCTTTACCTTATCTCAGTATGATGCGTGCAGCCCCTTGGCAATTTCCAAGGAATTCATTCGAGGCACAATGGGTTGGGTTCTTAGGGTAGCCAACTCTACTTCTTTGCTGCTTAAACCTGCCACTGCCTCCGCCAAACTTTTATCCAATGCAGACATCTGTTCCTTTAGGGAAAGAGCCTCCTTTTCTTTCTCTGTCAATGCTGATTCGGCCTATTTAGCCTTTTGAACCTCCAACTCCAGGTTGGCGTTCACTTCAATAATCTTGGCAGTTGTATTCTGTCTGAGCTCCCTCATGCCTTCAATTAGCAGGTCGGACTCAGCGTGGAGCTCTTTTTCCTTTGCCTGGAACTTTTCTTCACTTGCTCGGAGTAGTTCAACTTGCTTCTCAAGAGTCGGAATAACCTCTTCGCCCAAATTTTGTAACTCTTTGATTTTATTTTGGAAGGTACCCCTCTCCTTCTCCAGCCAACCTATTTCATTCTCTTGGGCTTTGAATTTGTTCACCCAGATGTCAACCTTCTTTTTCAGCTCTGCAATTTCCTCATCTTTTTTCCTGTCCTGCCGACTGAGCTTGAGGAAATCAGTAGTCACTATCTTTTGAGTCTCCTCCATGAGTTCAACTTTATCTTGCAGTCAGGCCTACCGCAAGTCTAACCATATAGCATTCACAGAATAGTCATTGGGCTGCATCTCGCTTACTGCCCTGATCACATTAGGGGTGATCTTCGCAAACATCAAGGAGTTATGGGTTTCATTGAAAACAGTTTGCAAGTGGGGCTCTGCCTGCTTGGTTGCATCCTTCGCTCTTCGCTTGCTGATCCAGTTGGCGCGGGCACTTTTATTTGCGTCGACCTGCAAGAAATATTCCTGGGCCGGGATACCCAGTCCACCAGCAAAAAGATACTCCTGAGGGATAGCCAGCGAGAAAGATAGTGTAGCTGATGCATCAGAGGTTTTGCTGGGTCGCATTATAATAGCCGGGGAGAAAGGCGGGATGAATTGGCCACTTGGAGGGGATGAAAATGAAGTGACGGAGTAGAGAAAAATTGGAGACACATCAACCGCAGGGCTAGGCCTTGGGGATAAAAATTGTTGACCCATGAGCCCGGTACTGACATCAAATTGCATTCCGGGTAAAGTAGTAAAATTGGAGGACACAAGAGGGAAAATGGGAGGAGCAAGACTAGAAAGACTGGAAAATCCAGGAGCTGAGAAAGCTGGTGCAGATGAGGTAGCAGGGGTAGACTGTGGTGGAACCAAAGACATAGAGGAGAGAGAAGAGGGAGGAAAGCTTGCCTGATGTTCCAGTGGAGCCGCAGATGTCTTTATCGCCTCCGTTGTTGGTTGCTTCTCCTCCACACCGACCTTTTTGGTACATTTTCGCTTCTCCCTCGGGACATCATCGAGGTCACGAATGACCCGACTCTTACTACTGGTGGTCCTTGTCCACTTTCATTTTTGCCTAAAAGAGGCGGCTGGCATGGATGCTAGCGCGCACGACTCTTCCTCCTGCATAGGCTATTTACCTGTGTTTCTTTCAAACAATAGATTGTTGGTGTTGGTGGGGGGAATCTAAGTTACTTCCTCCTCAAATTTCATCAGTAGCCTCCTCTGTTCTATATTGCTGCATGGATGTTGAACGGCTCGGAGAATACTCAACATCCAGATGCTCAATCTCCCAAATGTCATTAAACTTCTCATCGAGGGCGACTTCACTGTATAACTTGCCAGATGCTAAAATCTCCTATCGGTATATCTAGAAAGCTTGCATCTTGTCGGGTTACTAATTGAGCTTCTTCAATTGGGTGACCAAAGGGGGGCTGATCGGGAGCTTTGGGTTGACCCTCCCTATGATGTGATAAAAATTCAGCTAGGGTGGTCAACCATCCACTATAGGCAAATATTCAAGGCCTACATATCTACTTAGGTTTCCTTCCTAGGGATCCCTCCGGAGGTCCTAGAATGGCCGAGGTGAGTGTGCGATCTTGATGCCAATGTCCAACAAATTATTTTCAGGGTTGTAATTCCAGGAATCATCTATTAGTACCTGCCCAAGATGACCCAATTTTGAAAGTAGAGTCACCGAGGTATCAAGCTGCGGGGTCCTCTTCTTTGCCAGTGACACTGAACCAAACATGATTGGCAATAGTAAATAGGAGGTTTGGTGTTTTCCTCCCCAATAATCATCATCAAGGGTACACAGCTGTCTCATTGCTTCAAGGGCCAACACCCTGTCGGAGAGGAAACGAGAAAGCCAAAAAGGCTTCTAGATGAAACTCAGCAAACGGAGCATAGTGAAATCCGTGCCGAAGAACTAGTCATAGGGTGGTACTAACTTCCCAAGCCAGGACCTCTGGCGGGGTGAAATGTGTTTGGTCATATTTATACCGACTTTACCCAAAGCCCTCATAGTCAGGGCTATGAATACATCCGAGAACACATAATAATCAAAGGTTTTGACATGACAGGAGTCCATTTCGAAACCGGCCTCCTCAAGCCATTCTCATCAAAAACAGACAGGGGCAAAAACGTTGAAAAGTAATCCAGATTTTGGTGTAAAATTAAATAGGCCAGGAAAGATGAATACCTAAACCTAGAGCCGACCCCAAATTCTTTTAACTGCAGCCGGATGCCATCGCTAATAATCTTTACAAAATCAAAAAGTGGGCCCTCATGATTTTTCCTTAACATAAAGCAGAGGGACATTTGAAACTGATGGACCTCTGTGTCAGAGTCCAAACAGCACACCATTGCTAGCATAGAAATGACAGATTGTACCACACCTCTCAGAGCTTTCAAACTGAAAGGGAATTTAGGCAGGGCCAAACTGCTCGGATGTTGAAGCTCAGAGCGATAAAATTGTGGTCCCAATTGGAACTCTCCTCACTTTTGCTGCATTTTTTCCATGTCAAAATCTTCAACCTCCTTACCCAAAGGAAACGAGACGCACAACATATCCTGAATGGCCATAGGGCTAATGACTACCTAGAAATCCTTGCCATTGATAACCCCAGTGCTTGGGTCGAACTGTGTTACGCATGCTGCTACAATCTCTGGGCAAGGGTGCACCAAAGGAACCATGTACTATGCAAGCCCACAGTACCATAGCCATTTGGAAAATTGGTCTGTTGTATTCTTCATCCTTTTGCATGCAGCTTCCCAAAGGCTATTAGGATTGCTCGACATCTCGGGGTCAAAGACATTATCCCAATCCTCCAAAACCACTGCCTGGTCCCTATGAGGAACCGTGCTCAACAACCTCTGGTTCATTGGGTGCATGAAAGGCCAGTTAGGCTTTGTAGGTATGCCTGGAGTGGTATAAAACTCCATCATAAAGCTACACGTAGGGCGCATTCTTCATTTGCTCACTTAGAGCTATTTGAATTGAAGTCTGTACAGGGTTTTCTGTGATTCCGACCATTTTGTCTCCACAAGGGTCTTTGTGCAAATCCTTTGGCAAATGACTTAGCTTCTTTTCAAACTTCTCTCTTCTTGTGAATGCCTTAGTTGCTTAATTCTTTGGCAACTTCTGCAATAAATATGTTTCCCTACATGCCATAACTTGCCTTTTCAACTTTCTTGATAATAGCGGCTGAAAAAGGTATGTGCCAGCCATTTACACCAAGTTGTTACCATCATTATCAGCTTTATTCGTGCAAAAAGATCGCCAACCAGCCAAACTACCTAAAAATTAAAAGACAATCTTTCGCATGTGATGGGAGCGGATCCTTGTCTTAGAAAATGAACCCAGGAAAACCTCGCGAGCATTCCTCTGTAGACTATTTGTATTGATTGACATTAATGCTCATACAGGGCACATTGCCCAACAGAGTCTTTCTCAATAACTTCATTCGATTCGGATGAGACGACGGCGCTTTGTATTACTGACAATTGGCTGATCTATTTAAGATGTGGCAGCTTGGCGGAGCAAGTTGCAAGTTGATCCTGCACCTCTCTGTCACCTTGCACGCTGTAACACGGAAAACCAAGGTGAAGTGACCCACTCCATGAAATTGTTAATCATGATTTCTTCAGCAAGCACAACTTAGCTAGCCTATAAATTAGCCCCTTGTGTAACATTGTGAATCACAATATCGATTGGCCTTTCAATTTAGCAATCTCTTGCTAGATAGTATTTTTAATCTCTTAGCCTAGAAAACATAAATCATGGAAACACCAGTGAGGCTCACTTGCAGAAAGACCCAGGTAGCATTCCTTGGCAAGATTACTTGCAGACGCTTGAAGCATATGATAGGTGCCAAAAACCTGTTATACGTGAAAGCCATCAAATGGGTCCTCGGGAAGGACTGTGTGCGCTACGAAGAGCAATATCGGCTGAACACCAGCGTCTGCTCCCACTTTGTCACCTCACTACTGGACATTAGTGTCAGCAAACGTAACATTATAAAACTGAAGAAGCTGGTGTTCCCTGCACGCTACCTTAGAGGTTTGGAGCAGATTGTGCGTGCAGCCCAATTGGGTCGAGGCATTCCTTCGATCCGGAACATTTGCCTGCAGTAGCTGCGTGAAGGCATCATCCCAACCAGGCCCTTTCTGTTCAGCTTTGAGCTGGAAACCCATGAAGAGCACCGTGCCAGAGTCCACGAAGGTTGCCATTTTTTGATGCGCATTCATTATTTTGAGCCATTTTCCAGTTTTCAATGGTACGAAAACTTTGAGAGAATGGTATTTCCAAAGCCCGAGCTGCCTGCTGCTATGATCGCCGGTCCTTCTCACTAGTGTTCTATAGAAAAAATGTTCTACCAATTTTGCTTCTTTCTGCTTACAAGTCCCACGCCTTAGCAGGCATATGTAAATGTTAACACAAGGCCTTTCGGCCCCACTATATTGTAAATTTTTGACCTTAATGAATATAATCCACTATGCTTCTTTTGTCAACACTTGGTTCATTTATAACTTTCTTTCAATTGCTTACACCATTGCTGCATTATTTCAATCTTGTGCTGAGAAGACCCAAAACTTAAAGTGACAAAGAGTAATTACATATATACAAATGTACAAAATTAACACATATACAGAATTAATAGAACCTTTTAAGATGTATTCCATTAACTGGAATACTTAGAGCATTGCCTTCCATATCTTCTAACTAAAAAGAGTTAAACTGTTTGCACTGGTAGATCTTGAATGGCCCTTCCCAGAGGCTGCCAAATTTGTTATGCTGTCCGGGTTTTTTTTCGTATTCATTGAATTTGAGAACCAAATCTCTGCGTTGCAGTCCCTGATTTAAAGACCTTTTGTCGAACAATTTCTTCACTACCTATTGGCGACTATTCATTGCTTCTAGGGCATGTTCTATTTTCTCCTGCACCTCAAGCAACCTAGAAAACCTTACTTCCATCGCTCCATTTTGTTCAACTTCTAGAGATTTGAGCTATTGTAGGGCGGGAATCTCTATGACAATAGGCAACAATGCCTCCTTTCCATACACCATCTCGTAAGGAGATGTTTTTAATACCTGCTTGGGCGCAATTTGATTTACCCAGAGTGTTGTCCGAAGGTTCCTATGCCATTCCTTTTGATGTTCCGAGCCTATCCATTTGATCAACTGGATGAGGTTCTTATTACTGGACTCCACGAGACCATTTCCCCAGGGATAATAGTTAGAGAAGGTCTTCAAGAACACCCCATATTTTAGAGCGAATTGACTCATTTTTGAGCCAAGAAAAGCTTTGGCACTGTCAGAGATAATTGTCTTAGGTGGACCAAATCTGGCTACCAGTTCTTCTAGGAAATTAACAATCTCTGATTCAGTTACACTTTTCAACGGCACTGCTTCTACCCACCTGGTAAAATAGTCGGTTGCTGTTAATATCCATTTATGTCCTACTGAGAAAAGAGGGTTGATCATCTCGATGAAGTCTAAACCCCATTGAGCAAAAGGTTCCTCTGTCACTATGGGCCTTAAAGGCATAGCGGCATTTTGTCTCCTTCCAACATAGAACTAGCATTCTTTGCAAGACCTAATTAAGGAAAATACATCATTAAAAAGTGTTGGCCAATAATAACCAACACATATGATTTTAATTGATGTGGTTCTTGCGAAAAAATGTCCTCCGGCAAGGCTGTTATGATATTGATATAATATCCTCCAGGCCTGCTCCTCGTTGACACATCTCAGCAGGATGCCGTTGAAATTTCTTTTAAACAGGACACCCTCCAAAAGGACAAAATTGCCATTCTGTAAGTGATAGAAATGCCTTTTAAAAGATGGGAGGTCCATCGGATACTTTCCTATTTGCATAAAATTTATCCTGTCATTAGGCTAGTTACTCTAGGGATTCTCTTCATTTACTAACACAGGTTCCAAAGCGTCACATTCTGCCGCTGTTTCACTAGTTTTAGTGATATACTCACATAGTCCTTTCCCCTTGACAGTCTTGAAAGGTCTAACCTCAATTTCATATTCTAGGATCTTGGTTATCCAGTTAGCTCTCTTTTCTGTGATTTCTCCTTCCATGATATATTCTCACACACTTGGATGCGGAACACATACAATCACCTTATTATATGATATCAGATGCTGGAACTTCTTAAGCCCTTTAACAATGGCGAAGGCTTGTTTCTCTACAAAGTTATACTTTACTTCGTATTCTTTTAAAGTTCGAGAATAAAAGGCAACAGGGGACTCCCTTGCATCTTTATCATCTTTCTGCATAAGCACTGTAGCAATATTATTACCACCACCAAAAACATACATGATAAAATCATTTGACAGATCTGGATTAACCAGCACAGGAGCAGAAGAAATAGCCTTTTTTACAAGTTCGAAAGCTCTTCTAGCTTCTGTCATCCATTTAAAAAATTGATCCTTTTTAAGCATTAAAGTAATTGGAAAAACAATGCCTGCAAAGTCCACAATAAAATAGCTAATAAAATTAACCTTTCCCAGAAAAGACTACACACCTTTTTTGTTGACTGCCAACGGGAGCTCCCGGATCGCATTGACTCTTTCTGGATCAATAGCGATGCCCTCCTTAGAGACGAAATATCCCAATAGTTTCCCTTGGGGAACTTTGAACACGCACTTCTTTGGATTCAGGGAGATTCTGAATTCCTGGCATTTCTGGAAAACAAGCTCTAGATGATCAAAATGATCATCAGCAGATTTTGAGAATACGGTTAGGTCATCCAGGTAGATGAGTATTATCTTGTGGATCAAATCTTTAAAAACAATGTCCATAGCTCGCTGAAATGTGGCTCCGACATTTGAGAGCCCAAAAGGCATTTTGGCATAAGCATAAGTTCCCCACTTTGTGGTTTACACCGTTTTATATTGGTCTTCTTCCTTTACCCGTATCTGATTATAGCCTGAAAAACCATCCAGCATCGAAAACATTTCGGAACCAGCTACAGTCTGAAGAATTACCTCCATTAAAGGTAGGGGGTAGTGATCCTTTAAGGACACCCTATTTAGGTCATGAAAGTCTACGCACAAGCGTATATCTCCATTTTTCTTCCAGACTGGCACCAGGTTAGACACCCAAGTGCTATGTTTGATCGGAAACACTATCCGGGATGCGATCAATTTGTTCAGCTCCTGTGATATTAGGACTCTATTTTCGGATTCACAGGCCTCTGCTTTTGACGAACTGACTTTTCCCCCTCCGTTAGCTCAATAGTATGCTCAATGATCCCAGGATCATATCCTTTTAAATCATCATATGACTAGGCAACTACACTTGGATATTCTTCGCAGAAATGTCTTAGTCTATCTTTATTCTTTTCCAACACTTCCTTTCCAACTTTGAGCTTTCTATCTTCTCTGACATGCAGATTGGTATAATCACCTTTGTTAGCCACGAGCTTCCTTTTATCTCTTGTTGCATCATCGAAATCAAAAAGACTTTCCAGAGTGACTAGACCCCTCGGAAGCTTGTTAGTTTTCAGATGAATAATTTGATCTCTGTAAGACTTGGCGATCTTCGGCTGCAGCTGATCGGCGAACTCTCTGGATGATTGAAGGAATGATGCAATATGAGCATCACTATCAAATACTTGCCAATCTTGATTGTTATCTGGGACAGGGGGTCTTATAATTACCTTCACAACATGTTTATTTTTTAACAGGTCCGACGTCGGCTCGAACTGAGCTCCAATAGCTGCCATCTTGTCGGCTTTGGCGTTTGTTTCTCTTTGAATTGCCTGAATGTTGAATGCCTCAAAACTGTCGATCATATCCTAGACTCTATGCCGGTAAGATCGCATGCGGATATTCTTCGCAGCCGAAGTTCTGCGGACCTGATTAACTACCAGCTCAAAATCTCCGAAGACACTTATTTGTTTTGCACCCATTTGCTCCGCAAGGTTTAAACCATGGACGAGACCTTCATATTTAGCTTCATTGTTGGAACATGCAAATTGGAAGCGGTAAGACCTCAATGTCTTTTCATCAGTTGGGGATATCAAACAAATTCCCACTCCGACTCCTACTTTACATCGGGCTCCATCGAAGTATAACTTCCATATTTTCGGAGACTCTTCACCTTCAAGTTGTTTAGTAACTTTGGGTATGATTTGCCCTTCTTCATGTATTACATAGGTTCTAATGCCAGTTGCATGATAATTTCTGAAAGGATCTATATCAATAAATTCTTCCAACAACTTCTCTTCATCTTATGTCTGGGAGCTAGTAGCCTCCTCGTCTTCAAAGAACTCTACATTGCGCCTCTCTTCCTGAAAAATAGAAGTGTGTGCTGCTTCAAAATTTAGCAGAGCTTCATCGGCAACATATGCAGAATGCAGGTTTTTCGACAATAACTTCATCTTAGCCCCGTGCTTCATCCTCAGAATCAAGTGGGACCAGTCTAAAGCCAGATATCCTCCTACATTTGCAGTGAACTCTCAGGATAAGTAGATCCTGAACAAGGGAGGGATGTCGATAAGTACAATATCCTGATTTATAGTGATACTGGGGCAGGCAAACAAGGTCATAGGTAATCCCTTGATTATCCCAATAGTATCAACCTTGTTTCCATCAAGCTGCATGACTCCTTTATTTAGCGGCTCATACTTTAGTCCCAAAGCATCAGCGACTTGCTTTGGCATGACAGTGGTGCTAGCACTAGAGTCAATCATACAGTTATGTAGTAATTTTTCACCAACAATTAGTGTTAGAAAGAAAGGCCTAGGCTTAGGCTTACCTTCCTTTACGGGTTCTAGCTTCTCTTCATGTGGAATTGTCAGCACTTTGTCTAGTTCGGGTTTGGATACCTTCTCTTCAGGGGATTGAGAAGAAATCTTCACATTTTCTTCACCCGATAACGCCTTTTGTAGCAGCACCTTCTACTCTAGAATAGCCAAGACATCCCACAGAGAAGTGTTGGCAGATGATTTTTTTAGTTGTTCCACTACGTTGAGTTGCGCTCGGGACTGGTGAATTGCAGTGGTTTGCTTCTTTAGTTTGACAATTGATACAGGCTTGATGGCCGGTGTGTCTGATTGTTTAACCGTAGCAGGGATGACTACAGGAGTCATGACCTTCGAAAGAAATGGCTTTGGAGGGCCAGGAATAGCCACTTCAGACTATGGTGGGATGGGCAATGGGCCTGCTATAGGACCAGGCGCCGATGGTGTTGACGCTTGATTAGATGAGTTCGCAAACCCTCTGATGAATCTTCGCTTTGAACGCGTATTTTAATCTGATTGCACTCGGGGTACTTTATCCATAGGGATGTCATTTGGAAATGCTGACTCTTCTCCCTCCATCCAAGAAAAGAGAGTCTGGTCAGGAATAATTTTTGATTCTTGTTGGATGGACATCCCCTGCATTTGAGCTTTAAGGACAACATTGTTCATTTGTTGAGAGGCATATGGTGTGTTACCAGAAACAAATGCGATGCCTTGGCTACGTTGATCTGCAATTTGTTGTTGCAAATTTTCTCGCGGGCAGTTCCACGACATATGTGCATCATTGCAAGGAAAGCACCATGAATTAGCATCTTCTGCCAAATTGTTTTGTCCTACTATCAGCTCCTTATTTGAACTAGGGTGAACAGTCTGCATAGGCAAGGTTACCAGAACCATCTGGTTACTTGATTGAGCTGAGGTATTCCCACGTGACTTATCTTGCCACTGATTTAATTGGTACGGAGGCTTTCTGCCTTGGTAATTTTCATACGCCGACTTTTGGTAGCTGTATTGCTGTCACTTCAAAGTAGTTAGTTCATTAGTCATAGCCCACATCTGTTCTCTCATTTCGTTCATCTCAGCAGCCATGGGGTTTGGCACAGGAGCTGTTGTCGGGGCTATGCTTGAAGCACTCCCGGGATAGACGTACATAGATTGGGGGGAAGCCGTAGGTGCGTTGGTGGAAGGGAATTTAGCCTCTTGAGCATTGCACTCGGGGAACAATGGCATGATCGGTCTTGGCGCCAGTTTCCCTGCAGCGATCAGATTATTTTCTGCAGTAACAGCTAGAGCATAAGCATTAGGAAGAGTTTCTCCACCCAGAGCTTGTAACATCATAGAGATATCAACATTTATCGACTTCAGGTAGAACATAAAATCCAGATCAGGAGGTGGTCGGCTACCAACAGGCACTCTCTGCTAAGTTGAGTGAAATATCACATTAAAATCGAGCAGAGCTTCATGAGGAGCTCGCTTTATGTTGGCCAATTGATGGTACAATGAAGATCTATCGCCAGCATTGGAGAAACGTTCATAAAAAAGGGGTTCCAAGCTGGTCCCAAGTCGCTATAGTGCCTGCTTCGATGGTCCGGTACCAGTTCAACGCCTTTCCTCGGAATGAGGCCGCTAACAATCTAAGGGCTATATTCTCATTTGATACGCCATGTACCAGACATACGTCGGTTACATCTTGCAAATGCTCTGTTTGTGTTTTTGATTCATCCCCAGAATATTTAGGAATAGCTTTTAAGGCCCAAACAAGGATGAGAGCCCATACTGCAGGAGGCACAGGTGCTACCAACGGACTACCAGAGTCCCAGGTTACATAATTTCTAGCAGCCATGGGCGCAGATGGATTAGGTGATAATGGAGCAGGAGGTGACAAAGGAGGTGAAGGGCTATTTCGGTGACCTCTCGGATGTACGAAAACTAAAGGCGGTACAAGCTGGCCAGGGAATCTTGCAAATTGCAACCTAGTTACAGGCTGATGGCTCATACACACTTATAAAGATCAGGCGAACGTGCTAGTTCACGGTCCCACTGGGCGTGCCAGAAAAAGAACCTGTTGACGTAGAATTTTGCATGTAGCAGTAGTCTTATGGGAAACTTAGCTATTGGGGGACATGGTGCGCTAGCTAAGTGACCTCCAGGATTTTATTGAAGCCGGCTCTTCGCTTAGTGGTTTAAGGAAAAAGATAAGGAGAATAACATGAATGTAAAGCTTACACTACAGGCGATGCACCAAAGTCTTAGACGAATTTTACCAGAGCACAGTGCATAATCCAAAGGCCCGAACCATTAAATTGCTATTAATTAAGATAAATTTTCTCAAAAGCACTTGTCATTAAACACCATCCTTCTATATGTATAATGTAATTGAACATAACTTTGCTTTAACACAGAAGAGTCGAAGAAACATGATCTGTATTTATATTAGCTATGAAAGGTTACAAAAATTGAAGAACAGGCATTCATACAAAAATAAAGACAATAGCACAAGTCAATAGTACCAGCGAACAATTGAAAATAGAAAGGCCGAATCTATTTGGCATAGTCTGAAGTCTTTGAATTGAAAGTAACTATTACACAAGGCTTAATCCTCAATGCTTGAGAGATCTCTTAAACTTCATCAACAACCTAATAAGAGAAAAACTAGTCCCCATATATAGGCCATCCCACCACCTAAAAAATGCATCATGGAAGAGCAGACCACACGCGGCGATCCTCGGCCCAGATGATCTGAGCCGCCACAACAAACATCTATCGATCATCAATATGCCAGCAAAGCCATGATCCGAAACAAAAAACCATGCAGCAACAGGAGAAGACACGCGGCAGCGGGAAGCACAAAAGATCCATCAACATTTCCAAGGTAACCGACGCAGGAAAAAGAAACGCCATGTGTCATCCAGACGAAGCTCAGCAGAAAGCAGCAAGAACGCCCAGCAGAAAGCCATGAGAGGGAAGCACATGGAGAGCTCCGAGCAAAAGTGAAGAATGAGGCAGAAAGCAAAGGACGAGGTGGGTCTGGCTTGGAAGAGCAGCTAGCATGAGCCACACGACACACAAAAGGAGACTGCCGAAAAGTGAAATGAAGCTAAAGCAAAAAGCTTCGTGAGGTAGCCACGTGGCGAGCTCTGAAGATAGTGAGCATACAAAATTAAGGCGTAGCCGCAAAGGAAAAGAAAATGGCTAAGGCATGGGTGGTTTTCTTATTGAATAGTTATTTCTAATAGAATACTTTCTGGAGAGGTCAGTTAGACCTTGAACATTCCATGAAATAAAATTCATGGATGAAACTCTTCCATACTTTTGGATTCTAGTTCCTCCTCAACTAAGGAAGATAAGCTATTCTTCAAATAGGGGGTGAAAACCTCTACTTTTCTAGCACATATTCTCCTTCTTCCGACGGTGGGGAGGGATTGCGAGACCGTCGTTAAGCCCCCGTTATGGGAGGAATAATCCATTGAGCGCAAATGAAAGCCACAGGCTGAGGCATTGTCTTTAACCTGGGCTGCACTGAAATAGTAGTAGCTCAAAAAGGAGAGGTTGTCCCATTCATTGAAGGGTTTGAAACAACTTTGGATGGTTCAAGGGCCTTAGGAGCCGACCCAGAACCAGTTGGCTTATTTTTATGGTTTGTAACCGTGGTCCACTTTGTTTTAGCCTTAGCAGAAGGCTCTATCTAGTGAGTTTTTTCAACATCTCATGATGGGGATGGTGTACGATGCACTACCAAAGGGAAATCCTTGATCTTGTGGTCAGTTGATTGGCACTGATAGCACATGTTTGGCATATTGAAATACGTGACTTTCTGGGTGTGCCTAATAGCTCCTATTTGAATGTCCCCAAATTCTTTCAAATCCTTGGATAGGTCCACTTCCACACATAACTGCTTCTGAGGTCGGGCTTGGAAAAAACTATCAGGTTCAATACAAATAGCCCTCCCTAAAGGGGAAGCAATGTGGTTCAGGAAGGGCACACATGGAAAAGGTAGACCGGGAAACTCAATCCAGACTAGAACCCGCATTTTGGTGTCATTTGAGACAACAAAATCTCACTTGCATGCTTGGAAAACCAACAAGAATGACCTAACATACCAGGGCCCGTGGCCTAAAATAGCCTGAACATGATTAACTTCTGCAAAGTGGAACACAAAGAAGCCTTTGGTCAAGTTTTGGACCATATCAAGGCGGACCCCATGAGGGACCTAGGCCTTGCTGACCCATTCTTTCAGCACACTTTCAGGGGGAGTCCTCCCAACAAAATAACCCACAAGGGTGTGTTGTTCAATCCATTGGCAAGAAGAATCAAAATCTGGTAAAGGCAAAATCACATCAGCAGGGGCATCAAAATGCTTACCTCAAGAAAGACTTTCGAAAAAAAATTATGAGGATGTTTGTTCGGAGGAGGATCCATTGAACTGCACCGATGAACCGTTAACACCAGCATGAATTGCTAGGTTAGAGCTGGTTGAAGGCATATTAAGCCCCTAAAACCGCAGTAAATGTAGCCGTACTCAATGAGGGAGAAATTTTCCTGCATAGAAGGCACAGTATGACGCAAGAGAGGCCAAGGATGACCGCAGAAAACAAAAAAACCCTAGCTTATTTGGCCAAGGATTTGTGCATTCCCATACTGTGTTACCATGTTGAATATGTGGTAAATATAGATAATGAGAGGGAAAGAGGGGCTACCCTTTTCCAGATGGTCAACTTATTAAAATCTCAATTCAATCTTCAACAAACCTACCAAAACAAAAGACATATCCACTTGCACATATATACCAACAAAATAGCTAAAAAGTAGAGTTGTTTTTTCACTAGAAAAATGAAAAATATTTTATATATTCAATATTATGGAGATAAGGTACAAAGAGTAATATAATATGAAGGTTTTTTGGATGCATGAATCAAATAGATATTGAGTTGAAGAGTGATCAGTTAACACTTAATTACTCTCAATCAAAAGATGAGTTAACTTTGTCTAATTTAGATAGAGGATGTCTTAACTAAATGTAGTTGACACCTAACTACCATCAATCAAGAGTTGATGAGGTATTGGTGGCACTTGTGTACTTCAATTCAAGTTGTACATATCATTATTTATTGCTTAGTTGAAAATATATTAAATATTTTTTTATCTTACAATAAAATTATTAAATAGGTATACATCACACTTAGGATAGGATATATCCAATATCATGAAAATATTACATGAACACATGCAAGTGAAAATGTATGTTAGAAACATCTACTAGGTGACATGCATTCACAATGTAACAAAAAATTATAGAAGTGGAGAACTTGCTACAAGAATATATGAATTAGTGTTGAGTAAAAGATATGCATAAACATATCTAGTCCTTTGACTTCAACATTAGGGTCAACAATCACTCTTATCTTTACTAGATATGATCATTGTTCTATAACCTCTACTTACAACCCATACAAGACCTAATTCATATATATTCAAACAAAGGTACAAGAAGTAAAAATGCACATGGCTTTCTTATATAGGGTACATTCTACTAACTAAAGTGTGTCTTCTATCAATTTGAGTAAGACATAGTGGTTAGACACATAGCATTAAAATTATTTTAAAGCATAAGGATAGGGAGGGAGAATTAAATAGTCTAGCCTATCTAATTATGTACTCACTTCATTTACAATTTAGTAATATAATAAGAAGGTAAAATAATATAAGTTTACTAAATACACCTAAGTGTTTCAAATCCACATAACAATAATATTATAATAATAATAAACTATATTCAACATTTTTTTATCCCAATAATCTAAACACGAATGAGTGCATGATACCTTTCCTAACATAGTTGAATACACAAAGTTCACATTTATCATCTAGTGGTCTCCTCACAAAAGAGAGTTAATTATTGCATGATAAGTGACCCAATATTAATTATATTCTAATTATCCAAGTGACGTCGCAAGGAAAAGATACCAATAATATTTGCACTCCTTATAATTTACACACAAACCATTTAACACACACTAATAGGTTAAGAAAAAATTATCACATTTTGTTACTTATATATTACTAGAAGATTAGAGAGATTACAGAGGAATACATTCACATACACTCATTGAATACTAGGAATCCATTATGATACTCTTCTACCTTAATCATACAATCTAAATCCTTGATCTATGTGCTCTTTTCAATCTACAAGATTTATTTCCTTTGAGTAAAAAGTACCATATAACTAGGTGTACTAATGAAGTGTCAATAGAGAGAGTGCAATCGATGCATAAGTAACTCATTCTCTATCATAATATGATAATACGACATATAATACATATTTGAATACATATAAGTATAGTCAAAATTTCATTCTCAAGATTATCCAAACATTCTATCTAGATTAATAAAGGCCACTAGGACCATCAACCAAGTAAAATATCATAACAATCAAATACACACACCCAAATATAGGTGTTTTAATGTCATTTAAAAATCAAGATATTAGATTCTATTCTATTTTAAACATCCACCTTGATTCATGAGAGCGAAAATGACACAGAGAGAGAGCTAACTAGGTTTCACTTCTAAATACAAAAGAACATAAAATTAAAAGAAATAATAATTATCATAATTATATTTAAAGTTGCATCATGCAATCACTAGGACACATGTTATTCCCTTCATAAGATATTTCAAGCATTAAAATATATATTGACATATTAAACAAGAATACTTTACTAGATTACATTTCATATGTTATAATTTGACATTAAACAAGGTTTAAACATACATACTAGAAAATCCTACTCCATTAATTCCAATCTTAAATCAATCTGCATGATAGGAGTTGATTTACCTACCTTGATCTTAAAATTCCCAAATTTATAATTACACCATTTCACAAGATTATCTTGGTATATTTAGGATATTAAGGAACACATCTTAAAATAATAATGCAAGAAACTTTACCTAATCCATCCACAAGAAGTATTGACCAATAATTAAAACCATGCTCCAAGGCCAAAGGAGTAAAGTAACCCACCACCCAACCCTAATACCATAGTTGAGTGCATGTGGGAGGACCATACTACTCTAAGCATCCCCCTAACATAGATAAAATCTATGAACATGATTATGAATTAGATCAAATACAATTAAATTAAGTAATTAAATAATCAATTGAACAAATCAAACCATATTCTCAATGAAATATTTGAAATGAGTTAACTAGTAGCCATGAAAACATGAAATGAACTCAAATTGATAAAGGAAACTAATTAACCACTTGCAAACCTGATCCCATTCAGGGATGGGTGTTGAATTGATGTGGAATGATCAACCCTTTTCTAATCCCATTGATGAAACAATATTTTAATGATCTAATGAAGATTTGATGATGAAATGGATGCAAAATGATGAAATGCTCTCAAATATTGCTCTAAAAATGACTATAGTCTAATTTCTCTCAAATATTGTGGATGAATTTCTCATGAAATGGAGGCTATTTATAGGAATTTTGAGTGAATCAATGGTCAAGATTAATTTGATTAATCAATGGATGCAAATTGATGAGAAGCATTGGCATGGATCAAGGATTCAATCCATGGAGGAGATTGAATAATCAAATGGATTGATGCAATTAATAAAGGGTTGAAATTGATTTGAAGAAATACAAATCCTAAAATTTAGGAGGAATGTGTAAGATATTTCCATTTAAGAGGGAAATAGTTTGAATTTGAATTGGAGGAATATTCCTTTGCAAGCGGGAGAAATTGGAGTGATTAAAGAAATTAGTCAATAAAATAATTAGAATATTATTTAATTGTGCAAGATGAGTGAATTTAAAGATTTAATTAAACAATTAACTCATTTAATTAAAAAGAGGAATTAATGAAATTTAATTAAATAATTAAGATCATTTAATCAAATGAGAGGACTTAGGGAATTTAATTAAATAATTATCATTATTTAATCAAATAGGATAAAAATTAATATGAAAAAAGTGAATTAACCTAATAATATCGATTATTCGATTAATAGAATAAAATCATGAATTTAATTAAACAATTATGATTATTTAATTAAATAGTCGAAAGGGGTCAAATCAAGATGAAAATGGTGTTAATAATTGGGTAAACCCACAAAAGTGGTTTACAATTCTAGGGAGGAAGGAAAAGTTGCAAAAAATGATCCCATGCAAAAAAAATTGGTTTTTGGGGGTTCGAACAAACTTTTTGGTTTGAGAAAACCCAAATGGAGTTCGATAGAACCCCCCTTCGAGCAAACCCATTTAATGCCGGGTACCACATTTCTCAAAAAAATAAGCAAAAAAAATTCTTGTGTGAAGCCCCCTTTTCCCCCATTCTCCCCCTTTGGCACCAAAAAACTCCATAATTTAACCCTTCGAAGCTCAGTTTGAGGATGAAAATGGAGGAGACTTCACAGACCCAACTAGATGATCGTAGTCTTCAAAACGAGCTATCAATGAATATAATTTTAATATGTTTTGGTTTTATTGTGTATTTCTTTTTTTAGTTTGATTAAACATAGGTTTTCACCGAAAATAAAGCTCTCTATTTCGTACATGTGGAAAAATAGTAGATTATCAAAATAAAATTCTGAAAAATATGTGTGGGCTAGGTATTGATGTCCTTGATCCAGTAAAAAAAATGAATTTCGATACACAATTTTTTTTATGTTGTATACGGTCCACCTATGTTTGAATTGTAATTGGTTTGACTTTGAAACTTGATTAAGGAAAAAATATTCAATAAAAAACTATGAAACCAAATGAAAGGGCTAGATATCGTAGTTACAAATCTAAATTCGAAAAAAAATTAGAATTTTATCCTTCATGGAATTTTTTTTATGTTGTATACAGTGAGCATCACTCTTTAAAAATGTTGTTTACTGAAAAAACTAGTTTTTGAAGGAGATGGAAAAAGAAGTGCAATTTGATTCCAGTTTTTTAAAAAAATATATATTTAGAATCTACAAACAAAATTTCACAAATCACTAGTTTGCATCATGTTCAAATTCCTCATGGTTTAGCTGCTATAGGTGCCCGAAAGTGAAGATTTAGTTAGAAAAAATTATTTTAGTGTCCAGTTTGGCCAAAAATTGTAAACTAGTATTGTGGGATCACCCAATTGATTTCAAATGTACAATATCAATCAAGACAATTTTAAGTGTCTACATTTTACCCCTCTTTGAAGTGAGGTACCTATTACATTGGTTCAAATACTGACACTTTTCAAATTAACGTTGCTGCTCAAACCAAAAATTTAAAAATTCATGATTTTTTAGATGCCCCACTGTGCCCCAACGGAAGAAATTATGTTGGTATACTGCCCCCTTAGGAAATCGAGCCAAATTATGCTCGTGACATAACTACAGGATCAAATATTTGATGTAGATAAATTTTATGATGTATAGACAGTCATCAGGCATTGGTAGACTCATGTATATTTTGATATATATCACACATTACCCTCGATTTGTATCATGAAAGTCATTATTTTTTGATATATATGAGATGACCTCAGTGAAATTTGATGTGATATGATGCTCATGTGGGGATGGATGCATATGTGTATGATATGGATGTAGATGTTTATGATGATTTTTATCTTTATTATACATATAATTGTGATGTATTTGATTCATCATGTGATGCCTATGTATGTATGCGTATGTATGGTTTATGTTGTGAATGCAAATGCAATATTTTGTTTTTCAGTGTCTTTTCCATCTGATATGCAATGATGATGTAGGATGTACATGCTATGAGATGCATTTATTTGTAAGCATTTTCTATATTATATGCTATGATTATGCATGATATACATGCATGCTAATGTTTTGTGGATGTATTCATTATTTTTGTTGACTATCATGGTACCATTTTAGTGCGAACAAAAGATAGGAGAATACGATGGATGGATTGACCATTTTTTTTAGATTGATTCAGAAGTCCAACAAGCCTATAATTATTTAAGACTTTATTAGATGCAGTGATGAGAAAGATGATTTGCTTGTTTCTAGGATTGGGATAACTTCATCATATCATTCCTTTATTTTGATATAGAAAATAGACACGATGCATCAAGGTATTGATAACTAGGATGTATTTGTACATAATGTGATGGACTTTGACTCAACAAATAGATAGGAGTATCCTTGTTCACACCTAACATACAAAAACCTTGTTTGACCATGTGAAAGAATAATCCATTGAAGTAATAAAACTAACACACAAAAGGTATGAAGAACCTGATATGCCTTAGTCATTGCTTTACTCAAGACTACCTTGCTCACACAAGATAAGTATTCGCCAAGGTTGTATTACAAAAACATCCAACAAGCACAACAAAAAAAATATAATAATTAATGCCCAATTCCTTTCACTCTAAATCATTTTGATAGACATCATCAAGAGGCCATTGGAATGGATCACTAAGATAAATCATAAGAAAAGATCAAAATGAACATTTAACAGTTTGTGTTATTCATATCTCCTGCCAAAGTAATAAAACTAAGATGATTTCAGATGATGATGTCCATTGTAGGAACAATGTATCCTAGGACATGTTATCAAATGTTTTAGCTAAAACTAACTATTTGATAGGTTGTTGATACAAATTTTAACCAACTTGTTTAATCATGATAAAGACTTTAGATTTTGTATACTTCCAAGTTTATACTTTACTATTTGTCACACTTGTTTCCATTTGTTTTACCAAAGGTTGAAGATGACGGTCAATTTATTACGAATGAATGTTTATTGCAGGCGAAATTAATATGGGATCGATGGTTTTGGAATTTTTGGAATATTTCAATGTTTTTGATGTTTTACAATGTTTTGAGGCTATTTTTGAAACTTTTGAGATTATGCGAATTTTTTAAAGTCTTCCAATTATTTTCAAGGATGTTTAGGGTTTTTTAATGTTTTGAGATATTTTGGGTTTTCAAACTTTTCCATTTTTTTTTGTGTTTTCACAAGGTTAGACCAAGACCTAAGGGGAAATTGACCTAATGCCTTGGGGGCTCATCAGTGATGGCCTTGCCTATGTAAGCAAAAATACGACATAGTTCGACTAACTCTGACTAGTAACCATTTATTGACGACATATGAACATTGACAAATTGTTAGTTTATTATGATAGACTCAGGTAAAGACTGACCTAATGCCTCAGGGGCTCATTGATTATGGCCTTGCCTACATTCAAGCACAGAGAAAATGTAGTTTGACAAGTGTTTTTGACTTTTGATGTTTTAGACCTATTTAGGGGTTTTGATGTGATTCAAATGTTTTTTGAATTTTAAGATGATTTGGATTTTTGTGGAATTTTGAGATGATTTGGATGTTTTTTGGCTTTTGACTTTACAACTTTTCAAATGTTTTTGGATTTTGAACTATACAAATATTTTGGATGTTTTTGGATTTTTTCTTTACAACTTTTTGGATGTTTTTGAAACTTTGATGATTTTGCAAATGTTTTTGGTGTTTGAGATTTTCCAAATGTTTTCAACTTTTTGATATTTTGCAAATGTTTTTGGCTTTTTTGAGATTTTACAACTATTTTTCACTTTTTGAGATTTTGCAAATATTTTTGGATTTTGATCATTTTGCAATTGTTTTTGGCTTTTTGAGATTTTGTAAATGTTTTTGGATTTTGATAATTTTGTGACTATTTTTGGATTTTTGAGATTTTAGAAATAACCATAAGGGATATACAAGGACCCAATTTTATGCAAGTATAGGCAGATTCCCTCAATGAGATGTGATAAAATACCTCGATATAGGCAGGAAAAACTAACCTTGGGAATGTGCCAAGTAGTACTAAAGGGGAACATGATACTTGCTCAATATCAAACTATGATATGGATGTGGAGGGGTGAAGGAACACATAGGATAAGTAGGATGAAGGATGGATGCGATGGATGGTGCAGTAGGATAAGCCGGAGAGTCAAGGGTGGATAGATGGTACTTATTTATGCAAGGAATCTATTTTTTATATTTTCACCAAGGTGCTTTCCCAAAGTGCCACTAAAGTGGTTTTAGCTAGAGGACAATTTTTCTCTTTACTATTTTCAATCCTATTTCTTTTGTTTTTTTTTGGATTTTGTTTTTTTTTTTAATTTTTTTGGTTTTTTGGATTTACCCCCTTTAAGACCTACACATAAAACTTCTTGATATGCATTATATTAATAGGATCCTCCAAGGGTTATCCCTCAAGTGTTGATAATTGATAGGCTTTACAACCGTAAGTAGCTGTGACAACATAGTCCTAACCAATTAGGTTCAAATTTCCCTTTACTATTTGGATTCGACATATTCTTCTAATTCTATTTTAATACAAGATCTCTCACTTGGAAGGAATAATGTTTGATCTTCTTATTATAGCTCCTTTTTAGTCGATTATGATAAGATTGTAAATGATTCAAAGCCTCAAGGTGATGCTCATTCAACAACTCTAACTCGTTGAATCTAGACACTCTCCATTCTTCATTGGTAATAAGGTTTTACAATGACACTCTCAATGATGGGAACTCGACCTCGATAGGTAGGATAGCTTCGGTTCCATAAACTAGGGAATAAGGTGTGGCACCTATAGGCATGCATATACTAGTTCTATAGGCCCACAAGAAAGGGTTCAACTAGAGATGCCAATCATGACCAGTTTCATTGACTATTTTTGTAAGTATTTTTATGATGGTTTTGTTTGAAGCCTTAACTTGATCGTTTCCTTGGGGATAGTACACCTGGGGTGGAAAATCAGTGTTGGATATTAAACTTTTGGCATAGCTCATAAACATCCTAATTTTTAAAGGGTGTTCCATTGTCTATGATAAGGGCCCGGGAAACACTATGATGACAAATGAGATAGTTCAGGATGAATTTAGATATTTTATTTCCCTTGATATAGGTCATAGGTATCGCTTCAATCCACTTTGTGAAGTACTTAGTAGTTGTAATGATAAATTTATGACCATTGGATGAGGTGGGGGTGATTTTATCTATGAGGTTGAGCCCCCACTGCAAGAAAGGCCAAGGTGTAGTGATTGGTCTAAGATCTTGAGTTGGTGCATGGATGAGATCCCCATACTATTGACATTGCATGTATTTCTTGATATATTGATGAGCTTCCTGTTTCATGGTAGGCTAGTAATATCTTTTCCTCAATAGTTTCTTAGCCAAGGTCACACCACTTGAATTTGATCCATAGATTCCTTCATGTACTTCTTTCAACATAGTCAAAGCTTATTCTTGGCTAAGACATCACAATAATGTCCCCTCGAGACTTCGACAGTAAAGGGTATCGCCTAAGAGAAAAAATCAAGATGCTCTTCTAACAATTTTTTTTCTAAGGTTCAGAGTAAGGTCATATGGGATGATACCTCTATGTAGGTAAGTAAAGATATCATGATATCAGGGAGAACTAGGACCAACTATTTCACACATGAATTCATATTCTCGTAGCTTGAATGTTGGGATGAGAAGTTGCTCGACGAGGAATTCAGACTTCAAAATTTTATGCAACATATCTAGCAAGGACCCAATAGTTGCCATAGCATCAACTACTCGGTTGTTGACTCGAGGCATTTTCTCGAATGTGATGTCAATGAAGAAATCCTTGAGACTTTCCACCATCTTTTTATAAGGCACGATTTTTTCATCCTTGTTATGGTAGTCATCAATTACTTGGTTTACAATCAACTGAGAGTCTCCATAAACTTTCAATTCTTGGATTTTCCATTATATTACGATCCTCAATCCTGTGATAAGATCCTCATACTTAGCAATGTTATTGGTACATAGAAAAGATAATCGATATGACTTAGGGATACAATCACCTTGTGGGGTGATGAAAATAATACCTAATCTAGATCTATGTCGTGTATGTGAACCGTCAAAAAACAACTTCCAATACTCCACTGTGCCAAGCTTAAACCCTGACTCATCAATAAATTCAAACACAAACATATTTTCTACATAAATAGGTGCTTCTAATAGTTGATCTACGATAACCTACCCCTTGATAGCCTTTCGATCTACAAAATCTATATCAAATTTTGTGAGGATCATCACCCAATTGGCCATATGTCCCATGAGGGTAGCTTTGGATAAAAAATACTTCAATGGACGAATCTTAGAAATAATCTTTAATTGGTGTGAAATCATGTAGTTCCTAAATTTTTGTGAGGTGAACACCACTGCTAGGCAAGATTTTTCAATTACTAAATAGTTTAGCTCGTATCCCACCAAGGTTCTACTGATATAGTAAATAGCTCCCTCCTTCCCTGTTTCATCATGCTAAACAAGAAGAACACCTAGAGTTGCCAATGTAGCTGAGATATACAAAATCAAAGGTTTATTTTCTATTGGTAGCATAAGGATAGGAGGTTTCAGTAGGTAATATTTGAGTTTCTAGAACATGCTTTGTCACATTTCTCATTCCATTTGTAGTCTATCCCCTTGTGGAGAAGGTGAGAAAAGGGATGAATCTTATCCACCAATTGTGCTATAAATATTTTGATAGACTACAATCTCCCTTGTAAACCTTGCATTTGCTTCAATATCTATGGTGGTTCCATATCCAAGATTGCTTTAACTTTAGCTAGATCTATTTAAATCCCCTCTGTGACACACTTTTTTGGATTCAACCATACCTTGTAATCTTCAATTTTGTCAAAGATCGGTCCCAAGACTTCTAGATGTTCCTTCCTTGTTCTTGAATTTTCCAAAATGTTGTTCACATAATCTTCTAAAGCCTTGTGAATCATGTCATGAAAAATTAAATTCATTTCTCTCTAATAGGTGGCTCCAACATTCCTCAGACAAAATGGTCTCACATTCCAACAATACATTCCCCATGGACATGTAAATGTTGTCTTATGTTGATATTCTTTGGCTATCATGATCTGATTATACCCTAAGAAATTGTCCATGAGTGAAATAATTTAATGTCTAGTAGTCAAATCCACAATGATGTCAATGTTAGGAAGAGGAAAGTCATCCTTGGGACATTCTTTGTTCAAATATCTAAAGTTAGTACATATTATAATGTCCCAAGTGGGTTTTGAGACAAGTACAAGGTTTGAAACCCGTTTATGATAGTCTATTGGTCTGAAAAATCCCACATCAAGAAGCTTCTATAACTCTAGTTTGACCAATAAGGCTATTTGTGGATGCATCTTCCTTAGCTTTTGATTCATTATTTTAGCATGAGGATAAACTACAAGATGGTGAATAACTACTTCAGGATCAAGGCCCGACATGTTGGAAAATGTGCCTCAACTTGCTGGCTTGGAACTTTTGAACTTGGTGTGTTTCTCCTTTGTTGGCCTATATGTCATGGGATAGCTGCAAATCCAAAATTCGAAACTACATGTCGTGGGTTTTGGAATTCTTGAAACTTTCGACAGACCGATCGCTAGCTCACGGAAAGTTGAAACCTTGGAACCTATGAGTCGTGGGTTGTGAAGTTCATGAAATCTCTAATAGTTTGACTTCATCGGTGGGACATGGCTACTTCAGTGGGACTTTAAAGTCAGTCTCCCCAATGGACCGATCACCCTTCATCGACAGGACTTGAAGTCATCATGGGGAGGTTCAACCTAGTCTCCCTGATGGATCAATGACTCTCATTAGTGGGACTCGTGGATTTTGGAAAGACCCTCAACCTTGTCTCATTGATGAGCCAATATAATTGGAGTTGTAAAGTGCACATTGACAGGACCTGTCTATATCGTCCAGGGAGACGATATGATGTTTCCCCATTGTGGCGATGGACTTGGACAATGGTGTGTTGTGAGAAGCTCATATCGGTGTGATGATGAGTGATCCATGGGACACATTCTCTAGTTTCTCTGATACTCTGATGACTATTTTGGTTTGCTAGGTATTAAATTCATCGATGGGACTCGAACATATCGGCAAGACATTTGAAGTTGTCCCAGTGACAACCCGATAAGGAAATTATTGATCGAAGGTTTGTCTATTGTACAAACGAATGGGAACCGAATTGGTATATTTTTGTGTATGGGTCTTCTGATGCAGATTGATTGGAAATCTCTCAGAAAGAAAATGCTATAATGTATAATGCATTGTAATTTAGTGTTTTGGAATTGAGTTGTGAGCCTGATGAGAGAGAACGAGATTGATCAAAAATTGTAATGTTTCTTGTATTGAGAGTGTGAATAGAAATCTAAGAGAAACAAACTGTAACTATGTATGAAGGGTAAAACTGTGTTTCAATTTAACTTGAGATTTGGTCTTGTTTTGGAGGTTCAGTTTACTCCTATCAAATGTCAATCCGAGATCCTAGACTAATGAAAGATATTGGGGAAATTTACCGAAGGGATGCAGATAACAAGTTAAGTGGAGATGAAATGCAAATTACAAGAAAAGAGAATATCTAAACTAAGAATTTCACAAACCAAATCCTTATAGGAATGAAACTATAAGTTTATTTAATGAAATCATACATCGCATAAAAGCATAATCTTAACCTAATATATAATTAGGATTCTATTCTAAGGAAACATTATTACTCTTACTCACACTTAAACCATTCACAAAGTAATCACACCTATTCACACTTATTTACTTAATTAACACATGTAAATTCCTTGAAGGATCTTGTTGAATAACATTACAAGAATTAGAGCTTCAGTTGTGAAGGTTGCAGAATGAATGGCGACAGGAAGTGGTTCAGGAGGTGATCTGTGACAGGAGGTCACTGGTATTATTAGGAGTTACAATAGGCATTTGGTGGTTCTGTAAGACAGAGTGAAAGTTTGCGACAGGAAGTTTACTGATCTACAATAGAACTGATGGACTTGTGATAGAGTGAAAAACTACGGCAAGGAACAAGAAATAACATGAATTGTGAATGGTATGTCAGGGTGGAGTGAAGAAAGATGAAATCTGAAGTCCAATGCAATAATTGAAACTACCTTTCGAAATAGTACTTTTATCCTGAAAATAAGAGAAACTATTCACTCTTTCAAAACTAATCTTTATTCACACCAATCTATAATCATGCATTCATGAAAGAGATCACATAACTGATTTAAAGGAAATTAAACACACAACTCAACAAAATGATCTCACCAAGTTACTCGAGAGGGGGCCCTTCCTCTGGTTCACGTGGCGAGAGATGAATTAGCACGAACTGCTATAGGAAATCCACTTTACCAATGCGATGAACTAATATGACAAAAGAATAGTTTTTAACAGAGCTTTTCATATATTAACTTCTTGCCTTGTGATTATACATTTGTTTATATAAGTTCAAAATATCTAATTGATTAACAATTAAGCTATTATGGCTGATGGACTTAACCCTAAACATAGATAAGTCCAAATTTCAATTTGGCCACTGGCCTCAAGTATTTAACTATAAAACAAACATGACCAATAACATAAGGCCTCGACCGATCCGTTCAAACGTTTACAAAACTGTTTGCCCAAAATGAAATAGCAAGATAATGGCCTCTAAACTACTCGTCCATCTATGTGGCCAATCCCATGTCCACTTGTTCACTTGTAGTTCCTATAGCAAAATTAATCAAAATATGTCATTTGCCACATAATTGATCACTTTGGGGATTATTCTTCCATCTTCAAAGAAGTGCTAATTATCCTAATTCCCTATCAATTAATTTGGCAAAAGGGACTAAAGACTAAGGAAAATAAGGAAAAATATAGGAGAAGAATAATAAGAAATAGGACATATTTGACACCCAACATTTCCCCCCAACTTAAGGATTCTACATATCCTCATGCAGACAACATATACAAACCAAGGGTAGGAGTAGAATTGTCATGCATCTGCTTCCTAGGAGTCTCTGAATGGATCACTGCCTTTCCTTTTTCCTCATTACTTCCCTGTGTCTAAACTTGTAGTTGCATTTGAAGTTGTTGGTTCTCTTGGCACAACCGAGTAATAATCTGAAGCAAATCATTAATGGAAAAAATAGGAGACTTATTTGGCGATACTATTGATACTGGGATAGCAACAAGAGCACTAGAAGGATTAATAATCTCCTCAGGAGTTAGTTTAGAGGAAATATTACTGTGTGGTAAGAATTCTTGTACACTAGTATCAGGATTTTTCACTAATCCTTGGCGATAGGAACTCTCTATTTGTTTACTGAATTCTTCCCTTTCTGGAGGATGTCTAGGAGGACCACAGGGGAACTCTTTAGTGCCCTTTTTCCCTTCCTTATTAGGTGTTTGGTCACCTTTCTCATAACTCTATCATGTCTTATCCTGACCTACAATTTCAGTGTTCATATCCTGTACAAGCTCAACATTCTTTTCTGGATTAGGCATCTATTTGCGAATGTTCCTTTCATCTAGAAATTCTATTTGGTACTCTATATGGTCTCCAGATTCCTCGTGAGGAATATCCTCGGTCTCATGCTGCAACTTTCACTGCTTCTTTTTGTTTCTATTTTTCCTCCAAAGTTCTTTACCCATTTGTTCTTTCCATTTTTTATTGGTGCTACTACCTAACACCTGTACATCATCCTCCACAGCAGCGTGAGTGACATTAGCAAAATTATCCAGCAATCTAGAGGACCTCTTAGGGTTTCTTCTAATAGAAGGAGCATTGGGTTTCTATAGTGATTTAGGTGATTTTTTAGCAAGGCTAACTTTTTGGCTCTTCTTCTTAGATGATTCTCCCTTAAGGGTTTTAGCCTCATCTGGTTGAGGTTCCTTGGGGACATCATTTACAAAAGAATTTCAATCAAGCTGAGGTTTAGCAAGTTGAAGGCCGTGTATGATAAGAAGTTTAATCAAACCGTGATGAGCCAGGGATTGAACATGACCTTCACGATACTGACAACATGCACGTTTTAAGGAACAATGTAGGTAATATGGGATATTAACAAACTGACCTAACCTCAAATGCAGCATAAGCCTACAGTGATGGGCATGAATATAGTTAAAACGAATTTCGCAAGTAATATACTGAATTAGAAATTTAGATACCTCGGCCCATGGAGGTGGAATGGTTTTTCGCCAGACTCCTTGCGCTTGAACCATTTCAACCGACTCATTACGCTGAAGGAAATTTGTCTGGTTGCTTTTAAGATCAGTGACCTTGCTGCAAGGATTAGGAAAGAACAATTCTCCAATTTGGGGCAAATCTATCACCACGGCAACCGTCTGTACAGTCACCAGAAATGTTAAACCATGACTAGTAACAATATCCTTCAAAAATCCTTGAGAGAACTCCCTGGTGAGTGCATCATCATGGCCACTTAACCGCTTGAAATCGCTAAGCTATCCTGGGTGACGAAATATCTTATAGGCTTCTTTGCTGGAAACAAGCGTTTCCATGGACAAAGGTTCATACCGCTTGTGGTCTCCAGTCATTGTGAATTGCAGGATTTAATGGCGACAGAAGGTTCAACAAAATCTAGAGCCGATGATATTGGAAAAACGAAATACAAACATAAATGATGGCGAGTGGAACATTAAATGAGAATGATGTATGATGAATGACATGACCAAACATTTATGAAAAATAAAAGGCCATCTAGATAAATCATAAGGAAAATGAACCCGTACTCCCCCCCCCAACATTTAGTAGTGAAAATGACCTCGTTTCACCAAATTAACTGACAAAAAAGAAAGGAAAAAAAACACAACTAAAAAGGAGAGAAATACCCACTGAATCCATGAAAAGATCCGCACGGTGATCACATGGATGAATGACATCATGACTGCTAAGATATCACAAGGATGAATAGCCATCATGAAATTGAACATCGAAAGAGAAGACCTAACATGCCACACATGTGAAGCACATGCCAAGATAAAGTGGAGAAAGAGGAAGGAAGTGAAACCGGTGGCGACAGGAGCGGCACAAACGACGCACATAGAGAAGAAAGGTGTCAGGAACAAAGAAACCTTCCCATCGCCCCATTCAGCATCCCACCTGGTTCTGTAGCGGTGTGCGTTCTATTTTGGCACTTTTTCTTTTCTTTTCATTTTGTTGGTTGGTTTTTTCTTTTTCTTTTTTTTTTCTCTTGTTTTGCTCTTTTTTTTTCTTTTTTTTTTTCTCTTTTTTTATATTTTAAATTTTGGAATAATCCATCAATGTTGAAGGAGGCCAAAGGGAACCAGGGTGAGTTCCTTGGAGAGAGGCTTCTTATGTAACTTCAGGCGGTGACCATTAACAAGGAGCTTGCGACGTTCAGAATCCACAGTGCAGAGTTGAATCGCACAATTATCATAGACATGCTCAACTTCGTGAGGTCCAAGCCATCGCGTATGAAATTTTCCTTTAAAATCCTGGAACCGAGAGTCGTACAGGAGTGCCCAATCTCCAGGCTGGAAAGAGCGTTGGTGGATATGCTTATCATGCCACAAAGCATGTTGTTTCTAGACAATTTTTGTGTGAAGAAGTGCATCCTGATGTAACTCATCCAGAGAATGTAATTGGGCAAGGCATTCTCGTTGAGCATTAGAGAGTCTCAAACCAACTTGTAAGGAGGTTCAAAGAGTCTTGATCTTGAACTCAATGGGAAGAAAAACCCTCTTACCATAGACCATCTCATAAGGGGTCAGACCAGTAGTAGTCTTCCACGTGGTACGATAGGCCCATATGGCTTCAGGAAGCCGTATGGCCCAATCACGCTTATGTAGTGCAACAGTCTTAGTAAGAATATTCTCAAGTTCTCTATTAGTTACCTCCACTTTCATTTGTCTGAGGATGGTAAGGAGTAGACTTCCAGTGGCGAAGTTCATATTCTTTGACTAAAGAAGCTATGAGTGTTGAAGTAAACTGAGGTCCTTGATCTATAGTGATTTCGCGAGGTACACCAAAGCGAGTGAAAACATTTGAATATAAAAAGTCATCCACCTTGGTGTCCCGTGCATGTTTTAGGGCGACAACCTCAACCCACTTTGTGACGTAATCAGTACAAACAAGAATGTCCTCCTTGTTCTTAGAAGGTGGGTTGATAGGTCCCACAAAATCTAGACCCCACTTCTCAAAGGGTTCAATAGAAAGCTAAGGGTGTAATGGCATTTCATTAGAGTGTGTGGGTGACCCATTCACTGGCATTGATCACAATGTTGAACATACCGCTTACAATCTTTATGGATTGCAGGCCAATAATACCCAGCAGTAAGAATCTTCTGAGCAGTCCTCTGAGAAGCAAAGTGTCCACCACATGGTTCAGTATGGCAGACATGAAGAATATCAAAGATGTCCTCCTCAAGAACACATCTATGCATAATGTTGTCAATATTGGTGCGGAAGAGAAGACCATCAATCCAAGTATATTGTCCACTAAGGCCCACTAACTTGCGACGTTCATGAGGGGAGAAATGTGGAGGAAACTTGCACGTAACCAAGTAGGTTGCAATATCTGCATACCAAGGGATCTTTGCAGAGATAGCAAAGAGGTTCTCATCTAGAAAAGTATCATCAACTGGAACAGGTTCACTATCTGGCTGCTACAACCTAGACAAAAATTCTGCAACCACATTTTCTCGACCAGGCTTATCAAGTATAGTAACATCAAATTCTTGTAATAGAAGCAACCATCTAATAACACGCCCATTTACCACAGGTTTATTCATTAAGAAACAAATTGAAGTGTGGTCTGTATGAACAAATACTTTATAACTAGTAATATAATGCCAAAATTTATTAATAGCATAAACAACAACTAAAAATTCCTTTTCAGTTACCATATAGTTTACCTCTACTCCAATGAAGTTCTTGTCGATGTAGTAAATAAAATAGAAAAGATTATCTTCCTTTTGTCCAAGCACAACTCCCATAGAAGCATCTGAAGCATCAGTATGGATGTGAAAAGGAAACTCCCAATTTGGACCTCTAAGAACTGGGGTAGTAACAAGTTTAGTTTTAATGGTCTCAAAGGCTTCTTGACACTCTGGGGTCCATGAAAAGGCAACATCTTTAGCAAACAAGCTAAAAAAAGGCGAGGCAATTTTACTGAAACTTTGGATAAATCTTCTATAATAACCTGCATGGCCAAGGAAGCTCCTAACATCCTTCTGAGTAGATGGTGTAGGTAGGTCTTGTATTATCTAGATCTTTTTGGGATCAACCTGAATTCCTTTGGAAGAAATCAAATGACCTAACACAATCCCTTCAGTCATTACCATGTGACACTTTTCATGACTCAAAGACAAGTTAGTGTCTATACATCTTTTAAGTACTTTTTCCAGATTATCCTTAGCTTCTGTAAAAGTATTGCCATGTACAGTAAAATCATCCATATATACTTCAACACAATCATTAATCAAATCAACAAAAATACTTAATACAACCCTTTGAAAAGTAGCTGGAGCATTGCATAAGCCGAAGGGAAGAACATTGTAAGAAAAGGTACCCCAAGGGCACGTGAAAGTAGTTTTGTGTTGATCCTCAGGGGCTATGCGAATCTGATTGTATCTGTTGAATCCATCCAAGAAAGAAAAGAATCACTTCCCTGCAAGACTATCCAACACTTGATCAATGAATGGTAATGGAAAATGATCCTTTTTAGCTGCTCTATTTAATGTTCTATAATCAACACAAATACGCCACTTACCATTCTTTTTGGGAACCACAACTAAGGGAGATACCCACCTGCTATCAAAAATAGGGTAAATGAACCCAAAATTTAATAATTTTTGTAACTCCTCCTTGACAAATTCTCTTAAAGCAGGGTCTAATCTTCGTTGTGGCTGCCTAACTGGACGACTCCCTTCCTCTATGTAAATGTGGTGTGTACAAGTATCAGGATGGATGCCACGCATATCTTGGTATTCCCATGCAAATGCATCTTTGTGATCTTTGAGCATGGCAATCAGGTCTCGAATTTGTCCTTGGCTTAAATTTGGGTTAATATTAAGGGTATGACCCTATAGGATTTCCATAGGTGTTGATTGTTTCAGGGAATCCAGAGCGAGGACTTTGAATTGGCTAGAAGTTTCTAAGGATAACATTGGACTATATAAACATTGGTAAGGTAACAACTGATGTAAAGTTAAGAAATGTTGAACTGATTGAGAGTTACCTAATAGAGGAAAATTTCCAAATGGACAATTGGGATTGATACCTGAAGGAAGGACCAGGTTTGCTAGAAGGTCATTTGATTCGTACTGATTTTGAAGAAAATTTACAAGGATATTCTCCTCATTAGGATCGTCCAGATCCAATGCTTGGTCAATTGTCAAGATTGGCAATGAATCCTCTAAGTCAGTGTCAATCCAAAGTGGATCTTCGGTTTCTAGCATAGGTTGTACTGGAGGATACAATGTCAATTGTTTAGTATGTTCTCCATTAGAAATAACCATGTTACCTGAACAACAATTGATGAAGACATTGGTAGCAGCTAACCAAGGTCATCCCAAGATTAAGGGATATTCCCCCAACTTAACTTTTGGCTGCAAAATCATAAAATTAGTAGGATAATCCCACAAATCAATGGAAAGTAGTACATCCTCAATCACTCCTTCAGGTTTTACCAGTGAACGATTAGCCATCTGAAGGACTATTGGGGTAGGTCACAATCCTTTAAGTGCCAATTTGTCTTTAGTTTCATTTGCCATTACATTAATTGCAGCACCTAAATCCACTAATGTATTTGGAATAGTAATCTTACCAATACTTACCTTGATGACTGGACTTCCTGGATCCGAATATTTGGGCATAGCCAAACTCCCAAGCATCAAATCTGCTAACTACCCAATAACTTGGACTTTTTTTGGATCTTCCTTCTTCTTTGGCTTGTGGGTGCACAACTCTCTAACTATTTTGTTGTAAACTGGAATGTCTTTTATGGCCTGCAACAAAGGAATTTTGATATTAACATTCTGGAGTTCATTCATAAGATCAAACTCAGTTTGTGTGGGTTCCATTGGTATAAGTTTACAAAGCAAGAAATCAAGAAAAGGTGGAGGGAATGGGGTCTCCTTTATAGGGACTTCCTCAGCTTCTTCAATTTCTGTGATAGTAGGTCCCTGGAGATCCTTCCCCGATCGTAACTGAACTCCTTCAAGTTCAATTGCATTGACTGGATAAGTAGGGTAATTCGCCACCTCGTTATGATATATAGATTGAGAAGGTTTATTGTTGGGATTTGGATTTGGTTGAGTGGGCATAGATGTTGGTTTCAGTGGCTGTGGCTAATTTATTTGTGAGTTAGAAGAGGATGGTATAGGTGGAAGAAATTGTTGTTGTTGTTGATAAGGATTTATTAAGGGTGATGGAAGGAATGGAGCTTGTGGAAGATATGATTGTGGATATGGTCTGGCTTGTTGATAAGGTGTAGGGTGTGGCAATTGTGGCCTCCATGCCTATTTCCACGGTTGTGAAGCATATTGTTGCTATTGTGACCATTCAGAGTAAGGAGGAGGTTGTTGCCAACCCCCGTACCATGTAGCCTACTGTTGGAAGGGTTGATATGCTCTTGAGGAATATTCATTAGAATATTGTGGCTGCATGGCTCATGGTAGAAAAGGACATCGTGGTGCCATAAAGTAAACAGGTTCCTCAACATACTCCATACCTGGTATTCATTTGGAAGAGGTTTCAAGGTCGAACTTCTACTGGCTTGTTCCAAAGATGAAATATTGGCACGATTGTATGGGCAATCTTCTTGGCCATGCTTCTTCCGACATGTGGGACAATATACTGCTAAGGACTTTTCTGCTTCCTCTTGCTTCCTGCGAGTATAAAGTGTGTCAATTTGTTTTCCCATATGGCTCAATAAATCAGTTTTAAGGTCTTCAAGTAAATTACCTATTTCCCGCTTTGTGATTCCGGATGTATTAGAAGAAAGGTACTTACTTGGAGGACCTCTTATTAAGCGTTGAGATTGTGAATAATTCCTACAAATATTGGCAAAATCATAAAAGCTAAGTTTAGAAATGTCACCTCTACCGATTAAATTCAAAGCATTTTAATAGTATCAGGAGTTAATTCAAGTCATCGAGATCTTTGTAGACTAAATATGAAGTGTTCAAGAAAATCCTCAATAGATTCCTCCTCCTTTTGATTCATGCAAAAGATCTCATCCCACACTTCCTTTGTCTTACAATACTCTTGATATTTTGTCAAGAATGCTTCCTTCATGTCTTCCCATGTTCTTATGTTCCAAAGTCCCATGAACCATCGTAATGCCGCATCCTTTAGTATGGCTGGAAAAAGTTTTAACTTCTAGCCATCACTTTGGTAATCATAGCTGTGACAAAGAACATCAAACTCAAATAAAAACATGTCAGGATCTTCAACAGTGAGTACTCTAAATATGGGTAGTGCAGAATGTGGTATGTTCTTCATAGGGGCACCCTCAACAGGATGGGCTATAGGGAATTCAAAGGTTATGGGATTTTTTTGTTGGACCAATGCCCTCGCCCATTCAATTTCATCATTGCCTCCATTTCCCCCAACATTATCTCCATTGTCTCCCATATCTCTTATTTTTTGAAGGACTTCTAATGCCCAAGGAGTATAATAGACTAAAAATGGTTTTTCTAGTTTTTCTGGAGATTGACTACACCGAGTTTCAAAGGAATCTGTAATCTCCTTAGCGAAGTCTAAAGGAATGGTACTACTAGGTGAAGATTTATCAATACTTGACTCCTTATGTTCTTTTTCCACTTCAGACTGATTTATCCTGGTCTCGTTCTCTTCTCTCAATGGTGTTTTCTCTTTTTGGGTTTCTTTAGATTTTAAACTTTCTAACAAATCGTCCCTTTCTATCTCTAGATCTATTCATGCACCTAAATGAACTACAATAGTGAAAACCAAATGTACTATCCTAAGCAAGGTTGACAATTGCTCAAGACTTCTCAAGGGTGCACTGTTCCTAACTTAACTTACTATGACTTCACACCTTTAATATCTTTCCTCGGCAACGACGCCAAAAATGTAGGGTAAAACTATGTTTCAATTTAACTTGAGATTTGGTCTTGTTTTGGAGGTTCAGTTTACTCCTACCAAATGTCAATCCGAGATCGTAGACTGATGAAAGATATTGGGGAAATTTACCGAAGGGATGAAGATAACAAGTTAAGTGGAGATGAAATGCAAATTACAAGAAAAGAGAATATCTAAACTAAGAATCTCACAAACCAAATCCTTATATGAATGAAACTATAAGCTTATTTAATGAAATCATACATCGCATAAAAGCATAATCTTAACCTAATATATAATTAGGATTCTATTCTAAGGAAACATTATTACTCTTACTCACACTTAAACCATTCACAAAGTAATCACACCTATTCACACTTATTTCCTTAATTAACACATGTAAATTCCTTGAAGGATCTTGTTGAATAGCATTACAGGAATCAGAGCTTCAGTTGTGAAGGTTGTAGAATGAATGGCGACAGGAAGTGGTTCAGGAGGTGATCTGTGACAGGAGGTCACTGGTATTATGAGGAGTTATGACATGCATTTGGTGGTTTTGTAAGATAGAGTGAAAGTTTGTGACAAGAAGTTTACTGATCTGCAACAAAACTGATGGAATTGTGACAAAGTGAAAAACTATGGTAGGGAACAAGAAATAACACAAATTGTGAATGGTATGTTGGGGTGGAGCGAAGAAAGATGAAATCTGAAGTCCAATGCAACAATTGAAACTACCTTTTGAAATAGTACTTTTATCCCCAAAACAAGAGAAACTATTCACTCTTTCAAAACTAATCTTTATTCACACCAATCTATAATCATGCATTCATGAAAGAGATCACATAACCGATTTAAAGGAAATTAAACACACAACTCAACAAAATGATCTCACCAAGTTACCCAAGAGGGGGCCCTTCCTCTGGTTCACGTGGCGAGAGAAGAATTAACACGAACTGCTACAAGAGATCCACTTTACCAATGCGATGAACTAATATGACAAAATAATAGTTTTTAATAAAGCTTTTCATATATTAACTTCTTGCCTTGCGATTATACATTTGTTTATATAAGTTAAAAATATCTAGCTGATTAACAATTAAGCTATTATGGCCGATGGCCTTTATCCTAAACATAGATAAGTCCAGATTTCAATTTGGCCGCTGGCCTCAAGTATTTAACTATAAAACAAACATGACCAATAACATAAGGCCTTGACCGATCTGTTCAAACGTTTACAAAACTGTTTGCCCAAAATGAAATATCAAGACAATAGACTCTAAACTACTCATCCATCTATGTGGCCAATCCCATGTCCACTCGTTCACCTGTAGTTCCTGTAGCAAAATTAATCAAAATATGTCATTTGCCACATGATTGATCACTTTGGGGATTATTCTTCCAACTTCAAAGAAGTGCTAATTATCCTAATTCCCTATCAATTAATTTGGCAAAAGGGACTAAAGACTAAGGAAAATAAGGAAAAACAGAGGAGAAGAATAATAAGAAACATGACATATTTGACACCCAACAATGTATATGGAATTTTTTCACTTTAATACAAAGTGTTTTTTCTTGGTGTTTGAGTTTTTCTCCCGAAAGGGTTTTCCCATGTTAAAACTGGTGTCCATTCTGTGGTTGTGTTAAATTTGTTTTAATCTATTTTTTGTTAATGTGCATCTTTAATGAACTATAATTCAAAACTAAATCATATGTCTGCATCCTCTTCCTAGAATTAACATTAGGAAAGTGTTTCTTCACCTTTTCTTTCCTTATAAGTGGTATCAAATCTTGGCTAGTTTTGTTATCCTTGTGGGTTGGATGGGTTTTTTGTGCAAATTCTTTAGAGAAGGAGTCTTGTAGAGGAATCTCATAACCTCAATTATAGATTTAGATGGCAAGCACATTCAAGAAGATAAAAATTGAAAAGTTCAATGGTGGCAATTTTGAGTTGTGGAAACTCAAAATGGAAGACCTATTGGTAGATAGAGTTATTTGGATTGCTATGTCTAGAACTAAACCTTCAAGCATGAAGCAAGAAGATTGGGACCTCATAGATAGAAAATCCAAAGGGTTGATAAGACTTTGTCTAGCAGACTATGTTCTCCTAAACATTCATGAAGAGAAGTCTGCATCTTCTTTGTGGAAGAAAATTGCTAACATTTTTTAGGGAAAATCCTTGGTGAATAAGTTATTCTTGAGGAAGAAGATATACTCTTTGAAAATGGAGGAAGGACCATCTGTGGTTAATCATCTGAAGACGTTCAATATTCTCATTATTCAATTAACATCTGTAGGTGTGAAGATAGATGATGAGGGTCACTGTATACTTCTATTATGTTATTTTCCTGACTCGTGGGATCATTTAGTGATGGCTATTAGAAGTACAAAAACCACTTTCAAGATGGAAGATGTGGTTGCTTCATTTATGTTAGAAGAGATGTGAAGGAAATATTCTGAGATGGCAAAGGAGGCTCTAGCTATTCGAGGTAGATCAAAGGAGAAAGGAAAAAGAAAGACAAGAAGTCTAAATCAAAGTCCGAAGGGAGATCAAAGTCTCTTGGCAACAATTCCAAGGTGAAATGATGGAATTGTGGGTAGCCTGGTCATGTCTGTAAGGATTTCAAAGATGAGAAAAAGAAGAAAAAAATTCTTCGGATAATGATTCTTCTCAAAGCGATGTAAATTCCTTCATCGTAGCCTTGGAAACTTAGGCATCAAATGATATCTGGCTGATTGACTCAGGTGCATCTTTTCACATGACATCTCAATGAGATTGGTTTACAAAGTATGAAAAGTATGCTGGTGGAAAAGTGTATCTGGCAAGTGACTCATCTCTTGAAAATGTTGGTTGTGGAAGAGTCAGAATTCAATTTTCTGATGGAAGAATTAAAGGAATTGATGGCATAAAGCATATACCAGGTCTAGCTCAAAATTTACTTTTTGTTAGCAAGCTCAATAATTTTGGCGTGCAAGTTTCATTCTTGAGTGGTGACTGCAAAATCACTAGAGGCTCAATGGTGCTGGCAAGGGGTTCTTGAATTGGTACTCTATACAAGCTAGACACACATGCTATTCAATGCAATAATGTCTCTGTAAAGTCAGAAAAGGTTGCTTGTGTAGAGAAGGAGAACAAAGTTCCTTTGGGTGCAAACTCTTTGGAGGTGAAAATCCTAGCAGAAAAGACGTTGCTTTGACATCAAAGGCTTAGCCACATTGGTGAGAAAGGCTTAAAATATTTGAAAAATAAAAACCTGGTTGAAGGGCTCGATGATTGTAACCTTGAGTTTGATTTTTGCGAACATTGTATTTATGGAAAATAAAATTGTGTTTCATTTTATTCTACTCCTCATAGATCTTCTGGCTTCTGGATTATATTCACTCTGATGTTTTTGGTCTAGTAAATGTTCCTTCGTTATCAAAATCAAGATATTATGTTTCATTTATTGATGATTATTCGAGAAGGGAATTTGTGTATTTAAAAAAAAGTAAATCAGAAGTGTTTAGTTGGTTTACAGAGTTTAAAAACTTGGTTGAAAATCAGACTAGAAGAAAAATTAAATGCTTGAGGATAGATAATGGCAGTGAGTTTTATTCTATAGATTTCGAAAGGTATTACAAAGACCATGGAATAAAAGGCATAAAATAACACCCTACACTCCACAACAAAATGGAGCTGCTACAAGATTGAAAGAGACACTGATGGAAAGGGCGAGAAGTATGTTGAGCAATGCTAGTCTGGAGCATAATTTTTGGGTTGAGGTTGTGGCTACAACATGTTATTTAATAGATCGATCTCCCTCTTTGACACTTGTTGATAAAAAACCTATGGAAGCTTGGTCTGGTAATAATCCCTCTTTAAGAAATATAAGAGTCTTTGGCTACAAAGCATATGCTTATGTGTCAAATGAGAAAAGATCTAAATTGGAAAATAAAGCTATAAAATGTAACTTCATTGGCTACAAAATTGGTGTGAAAGGATACAAGCTTTCGAATCCTATGACTGAAAAGGTTGTATATAGTAGAAGTGTAATCTTTTGTGAGCTAAAACCTTCTTTAGTGGATCTAAGTCAGAGATGAAAGAAGAAAAAAAATAAAATTAGTTGTAATTCCTCAAACTCAAGATAAAGAGGAACTATGAAGTGTACCTAAAACTAAGGAGAGTTCTAGTAGCTCTGAGAGTTCTGAAGAAGAAGAACCAAAACCTCAACCTTAGCCTTTGAGGAGGTCTACACGTGAAAGGCGACAACCTGAAAGGTATGGTTTTTCCATGTTGGATGTAAACTGTGCCTATGCTTTGATTACACGCACTAATGAGCCTAGGAATGTGAAAGAGGCAATTGAAATGTCTGATTCAAATTATTGGTTGGAAGCCATGAATGAGGAATTGGCGTCATTAAAAATGATTACAACTTGGGATTTGGTGCCCTTGCCTAAAGATTGAAAGCCTATTAGCTGAAATGGGTATTCAAGAAGAAAATCAATTTGGATGGCAGTGTTGAAAAGTATAAAGCTAGGTTAGTTGCGAAAGGCTATTCCCAAATAGAGGAATTGATTATGGAGAAATTTTTTTTCCTGTACCTAATCTAACATCTATCAGATTTCTATTGTCACTTGCAGCAACATATGAATTAGAGATTGAATAGATGGATGTGAAGACAACATTTCTTCATGGAGATCTTGAAGAAGAAATTTATATCTCCTAGCTTGAGCACTTTGTGGAAAAAGGTAAAGAAAATTTGGTTTTCAAGTTAAAGAAATCTTTGTATGGTTTAAAACAATCGCCTAGAATGTGGTACCAAAAGTTTGACACATTTGTGTTGTCATTGGGATTTATAAGATCAAAATCTGATCACATTGTGTGTACTTCAAAACTAAAAATGATTGAGTTCTTATTATTTCCCTATGTGTTGATGACATGTTGTTCATAGGAAATAGTAAGATTGGGTAAACCTGCAAAACTTGTTTACAATTCTAGTGAGGAAGAAAAATTGCAAAAAATACTCCTATGAAATTTTTTTTTGCTTTTTAGGGGTTCACACGAACTGGGGTGTTCGAATGGACCTTGGTTCGAGCAAACCATATTATTTAATGATGTGATCCATTTTTTTATGAGGAAGACAATGGATAAAAGGGGGTTCACTCAAACTTGGGTTTATGCGAACCCCTCTTTTCCTCCCTTCTCCCCCTTTGGCACCAAATTTCTACAGAATTTTTCCCTTCGAAGCTTGATTTGAGGATGAAAATGGGGAGAATTAATAGTCCCAAATAGATTATGGTAGTCCTTGAAATGAGCTATCCTTCAAATATAATTTTAATATGTTTTGGTTTTATTATTTTATTTATTTTTTAGTTTGATTAAACATAGTTTTTTCACCGAAAAATCAAGCTCTTTGTTCTACACATGTGGAAAAATAGAAGATTATCAAAATAAAATTCTAAAAAATATGTGCAGGCTAGGTATTGATGTCCTTGATCCATTAAAAAAAAAAATGAATTTCGATACATACAAAAAAATTTATGTTTTATACGGTCTACCTATGTCCGAATTGTAATTGGTTTGACTTTGAAACTTGATTAAGGAAATAATATTCAATAAAACTCTATGAAACCAAATGAAAGGGTTAGATATCACAGTTACAAATCTAAATTAAAAAAAAAAAAAAAATTTATCCTTCATAGAAAAAAGTTATGTTGTATACATTGAGAATCACTCCTTAAAAATGGTGTTTACTAATAAAAACTAGTTTTTGAAGGAGATGGAAAAAGAAGTACAATTTGATTCCAATGTTTTTGAAAAAATATATTAGAATCTACAGAAAAAATGTCACAAATCACTAGTTTGCATCATCTTAAAATTCCTCACGGTTTAGCCGCTATAGGTACCCGAAAGTGAAGATTTAGTTAAAAAAATCAGTTTAGTATCCAGTTGGGCCAAAAATTGTAAACCAATAGTGTGGGATCACCCGACTATGATTTTTGATCTAAAATCTTAATTGTCAGCAAAGTTTGAAATGAAATATCTAGGTGCAACAAGGTATATTTTGGGGATGGAAATAAAAAGGGATAGACGAAGTAGAAATCTTTGGCTTAGCTAGAGTAAGTATATCAATACTATCTTGGAGAGATTCAATATGATTGATTGCAAGTAGCTAGTTTTTCCAGTTTTGCAGGGAACAAAGCTATCTATTGAAGAGTGTCCAAAATCTCCTACTGAGATGGAGGAAATGACTAGAGTGCCTTATGCAAATGCAGCTGGTAGTTTAATGTATGTAATGGTCTGTACTAGGCTAGACATTTCCCAAGCAGTGGGAGTTCTTAGCCATTTTATGGAAAATCTAGGTAGACCACATTGGGATGCTATGAAAAGAGTTTGTAGGTATTTAAAAGGTACCTCTCAGTATACTTTGGGATATCATGGTAACTCGGTTGGGTCAAAGAGATCCACTAGCATTCGTGGATATGTGGATTTTGATTGGGCAGGGGACATTGACAACAGGAGATCCACCAATGGATACATCTTCATGTTGAATGGTGGTGCAGTTAGTTGGATAAGGAAGCGACAGGAAGTAGCCACTTTATCTACTACAAAAGAAGAATATATGATAGAAACACATGCCTGTAAAGAATCCATTTGGCTTAGACATTTTTGTTTTGATATTGGGTTCAATGCAGGGTAGATTATTATTTGTTGTGACAGTCGAAGTGCTATTTGTTTGGAAAAAAATTGAACTTTATATGCCAGGATGAAACATATTGATGTTTAGTATCATTTTGTATGAGATATGGTGGAGGATGGAAAGGTTAGTCTTGAAAAGGTGGATACTTTGGAAAATGTTGTAGATGCATTAACGAAACTAGTGAGCACAGACAAGTACAAGTGGTGTGCCAATTCGATGGGCCTTGGGGCTTCTTTTTTTTAAAATAACTTTGAGTTTGGAAGAAGCCAGTAAGTCTTCGTCAAGTGGGAGCATGTTGCAAAATGTGCCTCAACATGATGGCTTGGAACTTTCAAACATGGCATGTTTTTCCTTTGTTGGCCTATATGTCGCGGGATTGCTAAAAATTCATACTTTGAAACTACATGTCACGGGTTTTGGAATTCTTGAAACTTCTGACAGACCGATCACTAGATCACAGAAAGTTGAAACCTTGGAACCTATGAGTCGCGGGTTGTGAAGATTGTGAAATCTCTAATAGTTTGAATTCATCGGTGGGATGTAGCTACTTCGGCAGGACTTTAAAGCCAGTCTCCCCAATGGACCGATCACCCTTTGTCGACAATAATTGAAGTCATCGTGGGGACGTTCAACCTAGTCTCCCCGATGGACCGATGACTCTCATTAGTGGGACTCATGGAATTCGACGAGACTCTCAACCTTGTCTCATCGATGAGATGATAGACTTGGATCTGTAAAGTGGACATTGACAAGACCTGTCTATTTTGGAGGGAGATGATATAATGTCTCCCCGATGTGGCGATGGACTTGGACGATGGTGTGTTGTGATAAGATCATATCAATGTGATGATGAGTGATTGGTGGGATAGGATCTCTAGTCTCTCTGATAATTCAATGACTATTTTGGTTTGGCGATATTAAACTCATTGGTGGGACTTGAACAGATTGGCAAGACGTTTGAAGTTGTCCCAGCAACAACTCGAAAAGGAAATTGTTGACTAATGGTTTGTTTGCTGTAACGAATGGGAACCGAATTGGTATGTTTCTATGTATGGGTCTTGTGATGTAGATTGATTGGAATTCTCTTAGAAATAAAATGCTATAATGTGTAATGCATTGTAATAGTGTTTTGGAATTGAGTTGTGAGTCTGATGAGAGAGAATTCTTGATTGATCAGGAGTTATGATGCTACTTGTATTGAAAGTGTGAATAGACATCTGAGAGAAAAAAATTGTAACTCTGCATGTGGACTTTGTTCACTATAATACAAAGTGTTTTTTTTGGTGTGTTGGTTTTTCTCCCGAAAGGGTTTTCCCACGTTAAAACTGGTGTCCATTTTGTGGTTGTGTTAAATTTGTTTTGATCTATTTTTTTCTAATATGCATCTTTAATAAACTGTAATTCGAAATTGAACCATATGTCTGCATTCTCTTCCTAGAATTAGCATTAGGAAAGTGTTTTCGCACCTCTACTTTCCTTGCATGACATGTCTGCATAAGACCATGCAAAATGTATCTTTTTCTCGTTCAACACATAACAATAAATACTAGAGTTTACATTATCTCCACGCATGAAATATAGTATATAATACATTATTTATTATAGAAATTATAGAAATTTATATATAAAAACATCAAATGTCCTAAGTATATATTTTCTACAAATAATGAAAAGAATAAATGCCATAAAGAGAGATAATCTATAATCCCTATGGGTTCCCCAAGATACTCCAATAAATCCATGAATTCATATCAATAATGTTTCAACACTAACCAACCATTTTGAGCCCTTAGGCCCACCCATTTGAACTAGGAGATAACTTAGCTAGTCCAACACACTCACAACTAAAAATAGGGTTGGAAAATATGGAACCATCATACCACATACAAAGATTCATTAAGAAAGCATACATGATGATTAATTAACTACCATTCCATTCATACACACATATATAATCCAACATATAACACCGAGTAAAAATACATGAAGATATCAACCAAAACCATCAAGCATACACACAAAATATCATAAAGGACACAAGATAACTCTACATAGGAGATATGGAAGAGTACACAAAATCAAACATATGAAAACCAATCAAAGGAACCCACTGGATATGAAATTCAATATACAAAATGGAAGAGAGTGTTGTCCTAGGTACTACTAATGTAGTTTCATCATGAGTATCAACCACATAGAAGTTGAGGAAAATACTCCCATCTCATGAAAATCTCAAATGACAACAATATAATTAGAAAACCAATCCCAAGATCCATGCTCTCAAATATGCTAGAGAATCCCACCTATTATTTGTGATTTATCTCAAGTATCCTCTTAAGAATGAAAGTATCTCACATACTATATTTATTTAATATTTACTTATATAATTCCCCATTCATTTTAATTATATGTAGTCTTGACCTTTATGTGATTCATCCTTTCTTAACATATAAGTGGATAGGCATGAGAGTCCACTTCATTGTAGCCTATATTCCTAAACTCTTAAAACTTTGTAAATAAAACTACATGATCATATACAATAAAGGGGATCCAAAACAAGGCATACATAAGGCTATTTGAATTTACCATACCACTGCCATGATCATATATATTCTGATATAACACATCTACTAATATAAACATTCACTTTCATAATCATTTACACATAAATTTCTTTTAAATCTTGAGGTTTATAACACATAAGGCATAGATGATGGTGATAATTTTAAATTCAAATGTCATAATCACTCTATCATTGAGTTTATATAAAGTATGAGTCTAGAAAAAATTATATTCATTTCATTATTTAAAATCCAAATATAAGTCCCCTTCTCTAGAAAGAACTAATAGGATCCAAGGATCTTGTAGATTATTTGGATGTTAATTGACATTTAATTCAAATCCAAGACAATGAGTTGATTACGTTGTATAAGGTTTCTTATGTCTAAATATTCTTGGATGTGAAATCCTTAAAATTGAGCACTCGTTTCCTTCTAAATTTTAGCATAAAATAAACTTAGGTTTAATTGAACTTGGAAGAAAATAATACTAAACAAGCTCTTTTATATCCATCCAACATCTCAAATTTAACACTTTATTTATTTTAGATTTAGGAAAAAATAAATTTGGATAAAGGAATCTATCTTGGGTTTGAAATAAAATTAGAAAAAGTATCTTCGAATAAATATATATGGTATGAATGGGGTTCATACCATAGTGTGATGGTTAAGTGGTTCCATTGTTTTTGTGGCCATCAGGGTTCAAGTCTCAGTTGGTTTGTTATCACAAACACTATGCCTTCATTGATCCAATATACTCACATGCTTGACCCGTAGTGTTGGTGTTACTGATGGTGTTCATACCATGTGCCAGGCATTCATGCTTGAGGCCCATTCCCTCATTGGGCTAGTGTGTTGAATCTCTCTTGTGCTAATTTGTCCTTGATGACAATATATGTTACTCTGGCATCTTGATGGTTACTCACTCAATTGATCTGATTTTCTAATTGGAATTTCTACTTCACTTTTGATACTATATATGGTGGTACTGATAACTTGACTCCATGTGCGAATCTCAGTTGAGGCATTATGGTTACAGGTTCTTTGTCCCATTGATCAGGTGACATGTTTCTGATTTGATAATTTGTGCTTTAGTGTTTCACTTGATTACATGTGTTTGGCATGTTCAGTTTTTCTACAGGTTGATTAATTATGGCTTGATCAGTTACAAGCATCTTGAAATTGAAATATGTTCTTGATATTCATCAAAGGTATATTTCTCTATTTTTAGTCAGTGGCATGGGTATGAGGAATAATTTGTTAATGTTTTGAGCACTCGGTATTCAGTTTTTGGCATTTTATAGGGGTTTGATCATTACTGTGCATATGGGCTTTGAGATACACATTCTTCATTCTTGTTCATTTCGTGTATGGTAATTGGATTTGAGAACTTAACTTTTTTTTGTCCTTATCACTTCTCAAGGCATTGGCCATTATCTTTGGCACACATAAATGGCATTGGATTTTAATGTTATGGAAAATCGGCCTTGGTTAAAGGTATAAAGTTTGATCTCTCATTAGCATTTGATTCGGGCCTTAAGGTGGATAAATCTCTAGGCTTCAAGGCCGACATCATGTATTTGGTTTTGATTAGTTTTTACTTGTCACATTGGAAGTGACTTAGCCTTGACTACTTGGGAACATTAAGTCTTATGAATTCAACACTTTACATGAAATAATTCCTGTCATTATTGAGTCGGCATTACACATGCTTAGTCTTTTATTTGGGTAATGATTTTGTTGGCATGACTTTGGATTGCTTTGGCCACGGATTTCAAATATCATTATGAGTGTTTTAACTTATTGAGTTAGTCCTTTCGGACTTGAAATTGCATCTCATTTTTGTAAAGGAATTCATGTGGAAAGTAGGGCAATTGTTATGCTTCATTGTTTGAGGGTCTCAAATATTACGCTGGCCGCCACCATGGAATCTTGTCCTCATCTGTTTCTATGCACTCACTAGTGTTCTGGCCTTGGACAACGAATGGAAAATGTTAGAGGACCATTACTATGGTTGATTTATGTGTCTTCTTTCTGTCGACGGGTGAAGGGCCGAGATTGGAAGGTGTCTAGGTCATTACTTTTGTCTGCAGATTTGGTAAACTCTTTTGTGACAGCTTCTTCATCATTATTCCTAGGTATTCCTTCTTTTCACTATTGTGCATATGCATTACCTCTATTGGCAAGGTTGTTAGGAGATATATGTTTTTTTTTCTTCTATTTGAAAAATGGAAAAATGGAAAAATCAAATGGGTTCAGTGGTTTCTGAGCAGATTTGGTGCATGTCGATTTTACTTCTCAGAAATGCATATATATTTAATGTATCATTTTAAATCTGCTGCTGCACTTAAGGGATAGTGATTTTAGTTCATGGGTAATCATAGAATCTTCGGTAACTACTCTTGAAAGCATGATTATATGATTTCGGTTATTGAGCATTGTCGTTTCAGTTACTTAAAAATTTGCAGCTATTGTAATGGGTATTGTTCATGGAATATCTTCTCATCTTCACATGTGGGATCGTGGGTAACTACTCGTAGGCTGCATTCTTTTTTAGGTTTCAATTGCTCAAAATAAAGCTTTCAGTTACTTCATTTTGCAGCATTTTCAGTGGTTATTATTTATGCACTCATGCATGCCTTGATGTTGTTTGGTTAAGCTCTGCCCTTGCAGGTTGCTCGACAGGATAGGGTTCTATCACTTCTATTTCTACATACTGATTTTCTTGTCAAGCCCGGAGGAAATATTCTACAAAAATGAACTTTGTATCACCTGAATAGTAACTTTTCAAGGAAGTAAAAACAATGAAAAGGTCACCTCTTTTTTGTTTTGCAAAAACAGTTTCAGCTGTAACTGAAAGTTGCCAATTATGATGTAATTTGTAAAGTGTTGAAAATAGAGAGATTAGGGCTTCATCATTACTGAAAAACCTGAAAATAAAAAGAAACAAAAGTGCAAAATATAATACTTTTTGCAATGAGATAGACAAAACAAATTTTATGCTAAAATTTTGGAAAACATAGTGTGTTAACTATTTTGTAATTGTATCATGAAAGATTGAAAAATAGTGTGTGAGAAAAAGAAAGAAACAACACACCAATATAATGCAGTTTGATGAGAAGTTGTATTGAGACTGTAACTAGATTTTCCTCAAGCTGTATCAAGGCTTGATAATGGATGGAACTCTAAAGAGTCATTCTTGACTCTTGAGAATTCTATGCATTGTCTGTCAAGAGGCACTTGACAAAAATCAGGGAAACAGGGAGATCCTTTGTATCGTTGTATGTTCTATTCAAAAAAAGAAAAGGGGTTGGTGCTCCTTGAGATTGGTGTCTCTAAACAGAGGGGTTTGTGCTCCTTGAGTCGATGCTCAGAAATCATCCAATGAGGCATTGTCAAAATAATTATTGAAATGAAAGTCTAAAAAAGGCAATAGGTTCAGGAGTGGTTTTTCTACCCCAGGAGGGTTTTCCACTTGGCATATCTTGTGTCTATTTGATTTTCCTTGATTCATTTGTTTCAGTGCTTTATTTATTTAAAATGCTATGTTTCACTATTCTCATTTCAGTTTATGTGATTGCATTCAATACATGAATGATTCTATCTTTGATAAATGAGAGCATATATCTGGTTTATTTCAGTTTCACTTAAATTTGGTAAAGAAGTTAATAACACTGATTTACCCCCCCCTCTCAGTGTCTTTTCACTCCAACAATTGGTATCAGAGCATAGGGTCCTCTGATAGGTCTTTCCAACCTAGGATTGATTCTGGACTTGGAGTCTATTCACAATGTCTCAAGCTCATGAAGGTTCTTCCATGACTAGAGCTCCATTATTTGATGGATTTGATTATGTATTCTAGAAAATCAGAATGGAGACTTATTTAACTTCTATTGACCTCAATGTATGGATCATAGTATTGTCTGGGTACACTGTACCAGCTACTTTTCCTACTACTTCTGATGAAAAGAAAAGATATGAAACCAATGCAAGAGAAAAACATGCTCTTCTGTGTGCTCTGACCAAAGATGTCTTCATCAAGGTCATGCACTGCAGTTCTGCTAGGGAAATTTGGTCTAAACTTGAAACTATCTATCAAGGAAATGAAAAGTTAAAATAGTCTCAATTCCTCACTTTAAAACACCAGTTTGAAGATTTAAAAATGAGTGATGATGAAAAAGTAGCTGACTACTTTTTGAGAGTTGATGAAATAGTCAATACCATGAAGGGTCTAGGAGAAGAAATCAAGGAATTTGATGTTGTAACCAAGGTCATAAGAACCTTACCAACAAAATTTGAAGCTAAGGTAGCTACTCTAGAAGAGAAGAAACACTTTACCCAGCTTACCCTTGACAACCTACAAGGCACTCTGACTACCTATGAAATGAGGATTAGTAAAAACAACACCTCTGTAAAAGAAACAACATTTAATGTTGAAAGGAAAGAAAGGGATGAGCTCACTGAATCAGAATTCTCTGATTCTAAAGAATCCCACTTTGTGAGGAAACTCAAAAAGGGTTCTGGAAAGTATAAGGGAAAAATTCCCTTCAAATGCTTTAACTATGGAAAAATAGGCCACTTTGCTACAAAGTGCCCCTATGGTGACACAAATAGTGATAACGAAAAATATGAAAAACTTGCCAATAAAAAGGCTTATAGACCCAAACAAAAGTTCAATTTCAAAAAGAAGAAAAGTTTGATCAACAAAAATGAAACAGACTCTGAATCTGAAGATTCTTTAGGTGAAGAGGATGAAAATCTCTTCATGGCTAAAATCATTCAACAAGATGAAACTAACAACAATGATGTTGAAGATGGTGAAGTTGATTATGAAGGAGAACTGAAATGTGCTCTAAAAGAGCTAAGAAAACTTAAAAAACAAATGCGTGCTCAAGATACTTCACAGGAGCAACTCATATATCTCGAGATAGTCTCATTAAAAACTCAAATTGAAGAATCTAAAAGAGTTGAAGAATTTCTTCATATTCAAATAAGCTTTAAAGATCAAGAAATTCAAAAACTTGAACATGAGATTGTAGATCTCAGAAATACCATTGAGAAATATGAGAGCACTCTTAAATTGAATGACATGCTCAGTAAATAGAAACTGAACAATGACAAAACTGGTATTGGTTTGTGAAAGGTGAATTTTCAAATAACAATGCAAAGGACAATGTTGTTGTTGGAAACAAAATTCCTAAACTCAAACATCTTGATTTTGACAAGGATCATGTTCATCCTTTTAAAAGCAACAAAATGGCTTATAACTCCTACCCTTTCTTTTATGGGTATCGTTACTTCTGCATCAAATTTGGTCACAAGTTGAACTCTTTCAGATTTATGAAATCTAGAACACCTAGATTTGGGTTTAGGTAGAATCATGGCTTTGCAAGACAGATTAGATGTTTCAAATGCAAGTCTTTGGGTCATTCTGCTAAGAAATGTAATGTTGATCAACATAATAAACAACTGAAAACAATGAAGGTTTGGAAACCCAAAGCTATCAACAACATAGAATAGACTATGTTAGTTCAAACTACCTTCCACTCAAAGAAAAAGGACTTATGGGTCTTGGACAGTGGTTGTTCAAACCACATGATAGGTGACAAATAAAAATTTACTAATCTGGAAGATTATGTAGGTAGATATGCAAAGTTTGGAGACAACTCTGGAATTCAAATAAAAGGTAGAGGTTCTATTTTTTTGAATGAAGAAACTACTATTTATAATGTATATTATGTAGAAGGATTAAAACATAACCTTCTGAGTGTCAGTGAAATCTGTGACAGTGGCTATCAAGTATTGTTCACCTCACAGGGGTGTGAAATCAAAAACAAGATTGGAAAAGCTATTGCTGCTGGAAGAAGGACTAAGGGAAATGTCTGCAATTTACTTGACACTTCTGGAAATGAAAACAATCAAGGTATGTGCTTAATGAGTCAAGTTGAAGAAAGTTGGTTGTGGCACAAGAGAATAGGTCATATTAATTTTGACAATATGGTTAGAATTAGTAAAAATTAGAATGTAAGAGGTCTGCCTATTCTGAAAAAGCCTAATAATGTAGTATGCAAAGAATGTCTCAAAGGAAAGCAAACTAAGGTAAGCTTTAAATCCAAGGAACATTCCTCTACTAAACCTCTACAAATTGTTCATACTAACTTATGTGGTCCTACAAGGACTAGATATATCAATGGTGGGAAATATTTCATGCTATTTATTGATGACTACTCTCGTATGGTATGGGTTACCTTTCTCAAGAATAAATCAAAATCTTTTGAACGGTTTAAAGTTTTTAGAAAAATGGTAGAAAGAGAGTCAGATTTAAAATTAAAATGTTTAAGATCTGACAAAGGTGGTGAATTCACCTCACAAGAATTCATAGACTACTATGACAAATATGACATAAAAATATAGTATGCTGCTGCCAGAACACCCCAACAGAATGGGGTAGTTGAGAGAAAGAATAGGACTGTAAAAGAGATGGCTAGGAGTATGCTGAATGAAGCAAATCTGCCAAACATGTACTAGAAAGAAGTTGTTCATTTAGCTGTCTACATTTTGAATAGAGTCCAAATCAGAGTAAAATCAAATTTCACTCCATATGAACTGTGGTATGGTAAATCTACCTCAATTAAATATTTCAGAATATTTGGCTGCAAATGTTTTATCAAGAGAGACGAGGATAACTTAGGGAGTTTTCAATCTAAGACAGATGAAGGTATCTTCTTAGGATAATCTACTCACATCAAAGCTTTTAAATGCTTTAACAATAGACTGAATAAGATTGTTGAATCTGTAAATGTCAAATTTGATGAAAATATGCTTTTAGATGCTGAACCTATGTAGGATGATGAAGAGGAAGAATTTGAACTTGATATAATTTCTGAAGGCTTTCAAACTGCAAAGCCTGAAACAAAATCAGCAAGTCCTAAACTAGTTGAAGCAAAATTTGAAGATGCTAGAAACCAGCTCTGAAAATGTGTAACTAAAACTCCTTCAAAATCTCTTGCTAGAAATCATCCTAAAGATCTAATTATAGGAGATAAATCAGCTAAATTTCAAACAAGGAAAAGAATAGTTAACTATGATGAAAAAGCTCACACAGTTGAGCTTACTGCTTTTTGCTTAATCACTTAGTTTGAGCCAATTTTTTTTGATGAAGCTCTAACTAATGAATGCTGGCTTAATGCAATGCAGGATGAAATGATCAAATTGAGAAAAATCAGACTTGGGAGCTAGTCCCAAGACCAGATGACAAAAATTTCATAGGAGGTAAGTGGATTTTTAGAAATAAACATGATTAAAATGGTCATGTTTTTCTCAACAAGGCTAGATATGTCTACAAAGGATATGCTTAGCAAGAAGGTATTGACTTCGGTGAAACCTTTGCACCAGTAGCTAGAATTGAATTAATTAGAATTTTCTTGGCATATTCTATTTTCAAGAACTTTACTATATATCAAATGGATGTTAAAACTGCCTTTTTGAATGGGTATTTGGATGAAGAAGTTTACATAGAACAACCTAAAGGGTTTACTTGTAAAAAAAAACCAAATCATGTCTACAGGCTAAAAAAGGCTCTATATCCATGGCCTAAAAAAAGCTCCTATAGCTTGGTACTCTAGATTGGATAGTCACTTACTATCAAAAGGTTTCATTAGATGAGGAGTAGACAACAATATGTATGTTAAAATTGAAGGATTTGATATTCTTGTTGAAATTTATGTTGATGACACCATTTTTGGTTGCAACAATATTGCCTTGAGTCAAAAATTCTCACAAATCATGGAATCTAAATTCAAAATGTCTATGTTGGGAGAACTGTCATTCTTCTTAGGTCTTCATATTTCACAACTTGAATTTGGCATCTTTGTATCTGATATGCAAAAGAAATGTTAAAAAAGTGTCAAACAGATGAATGTCATCCAGTTAGCACTCCAATGGCTATAGGCTGTAAACTTAGCAAGGTTGATGATTCACTTGTTGTCAACCCAACTGACTATAGGTCAATGATAGGTAGCCTATTATATCTAACAACCTCAAGACCTGACATAATGCAAGTTGTTTGAATGGTTCCTCGATTTTAGGCATCTCCTAAGGAATCCCATATTAATGTTGTTAGAAGGATTCTTAAATATGTACAAGGAACAATTTATTATGGGCTCTGGTATCCCAAAAGCAATGATTTCTCATTAGTGGCATATACTGATTCTGACTGGGAAGGTTGTCTAGATGATAGAAAAAGCACCAGTGGTGCTGCTTTCTTTCTTGGTGATCATTTAGTGGCTTGGCACAACAAAAAACAAGAATCTATTTCACTCTTTATTGCTGAAACAGAATATATAGCTACCACTTCTTATTGCACTCAGGTAATTTGGATGTCACAAACATTATCAGACATGGGTATTAAAATTTCAAAACCTATTACTATTCTATGTGATAATACTAGTGCAATCAATATCTCAAAAAATCTTGTTATGCACTCTCGAACTAAATGCATAGCTATAAAGTTTCATTTCCTTCTTGAAAAGGTGCTAGCTAATGAGGTATCTATTCAATATGTTCCTACACAAGCACATGTTGCTGACATCTTTACAAAACCGTTGGCTAAAGATATTTTTGAAAGACTTCTGTCTAGATTGGGAGTTGTCTCTTAATCTTTGCTATCTTAAACAGTCTATCTTGGTGATAGGGGGAGCTGGTTTGCTTTTCCTGCAGCTCATACTTTGCTACTCAAAGGTTACATCTGTAGTTTGTTGGAATTTCATAGTTGATTCTGGTTTATCTGTGTTGACTTCCCTTTATCCTTGTGACAAAAAGGGGGAGAATTATGAGCATTCGGTTCTTGTACTTCATCTTGGCTTGGTGGCTCAGTTTTTTCCATCAAGGACAAAGGGGGAGTTTGTTGAATCTCTCTTGTGCTAATTTGTCCTTGATGACAATATATGTTACTCTGGCATCTTGATGGTTACTCACTTAGTTGCTCTGCTTTTCTGATTGGCATTTCTACTTCACTTTTGATACTAGATATATGGTGGTACTGATAACTTGACTCCATGAGAAGATCTTAGTTGAGGCATTATGGTTATAGGTTCTTCGTTCCATTGATCAGGTGATATGTTTCTGATTTGATAATTTATGCTTCAACATTTCACTTGATTACATGTGTTTGGCATGTTCAGTTTTTCTATAGGTTGATTAATTATGGCTTGATCAGTTACACGCATCTTGAAATTGAAATATGTTCTTGATATTCATCAAAGGTATATTTCTATATTTTTAGTCAGTGGCATGGGTATGAGGAATCATTTATTAATTTTTTGAGCACTCGGTATTCATTTTTTGGCATTTTATAGGGGTTTGATCATTACTGTGCTTATGGGCTTTGAGATACACATTCTTCATTCTTGTTCATTTTGTGTATGGTAATTGGCTTTAAGAACTTAACTTGTTTTGTCCTTATCACTTCTCAAGGCATTGGCCATTATCTTTGGCACACTATATGGCATTGGATTTTAATGTTATGGAAAATCGGCCTTGGTTAAAGGTATAAAGTTTGATCTCTCATTAGCATTTGATTCGGGCCTTAAGGTGGATAAATCTCTAGGCTTCAAGGCCAACAGGATGTATTTGGTTTTGATTAGTTTTTACTTGTCACATTGGAATTGACTTAGCCTTGACTACCTTGGAACATTAAGTCTTATGAATTCAACACTTTACATGAAATAATGCTTGTCATTATTGAGTCGGCATTACACATGCTTAGTCTTTGATTTGGGTAATGAGTTTTTCGGAATGAATTTGGATTGCTTTGGCCACAGATTTCAAATATCATTATGAGCATTTTAACTTATTGAGTTAGTCCTTCTGGACTTGAAACTACATCTCATTTTTGTAAAGGAATTCGTGTGGAAAGTAGGGAAATCGTTATGCTTCATTGTTTGAGGGTCTCAAACACTACATTGGCCACCACCATGAAATCTTGTCCTCAGCTGTTTCCCTACACTCACTAGTGTTCTGGCCTTGGACAACGAATGGAAAATGTTAGAGGACCATTACTATGGTCGATTTGTGTGTCTTCTTTCTGTCGATGGGTGAAGGGCCGAGATTGGAAGGTGTCTTGGCCGTTTCTTTTGTCTGTAGATCTGGTAAACTCTTTTGTGACAACTTCTTCATCATTATTCCCAGGTATTCCTTCTTTTGACTATTGTGCAGATGCATTACCTCTACTGGCAAGGTTGTTAGGAGATATATGTTTTTTTTTCTTCTATTTGAAAAATGGAAAAATGGAAAAATCAAATGGGTTCAGTGGTTTCTGAGCAGATTTGGTGCATGTCGATTTTACTTCTAAGAAATGCATATATATTTAATGTATCATTTTAAATCTATTGTTGAACTTAAGGGATAGTGATTTCAGTTCGTGGGTAATGATAAAATCTTCGGTAACTTCTCTTGAAAGCATGATTATATGATTTCGGTTATTGAGCATTGTTGTTTCAGTTACTTAAAATTTTGCAGCTATTGTAATGGGTATTGTTCATGGAATATCTTCACACCTAGGATCATGGGTAATTGCTCATAGGGTGCATTCTTTTTGAGGTTTCAATTGATCAAAATAAAGCTTTCAGTTACTTCATTTTGCAGCATTTTTAGTGGTTATTATTTATGCACTCATGCATGCCTTGATGTTGTTTGGTTAAGCTCTTCCCTTGCAGGTTGCTCGACAGGATAGGGTTCTATCACTTCTATTTTTAGATATTGCTTTTCCTGTCAAGCCTGGAGGAAAGATTCTGCAAACACCAACTCTGTATCACTTGAATAGTAACTTTTCAAGGAAGTAAAAAAAAATGAAAAGGTCACCTCTTTTTTGTTTTGCAAAAACAGTTTCAGCTATAACCGAAAGTTGCTAATTATCATGTAATCTGAAAGTGTTGAAAATAGAGAGATTAGGGCTTCATCATTACTGAAAAACCTGAAAATAAAAAGAAACAAAAGTGCAGATTGTAATAATTTTTGCAATGAGATAGACAAAACGAATTTTATGCTTAAAAATTGGAAAACACGATGTATTAACTATTTTGTAATTGTATCATGAAAGATTGAAAAATAGTGTGTGAGAAAAAGAAAGAAACAACACACCACTGTAATGCACTTTGATGAGAAGATGTATTGAGACTATAACTAGATTTTCCTCAAGTTGTATCAACTTGATAATGGATGGAACTCTAAAGAGTCATTCTCGACTCTTGAGAATTCTATGCATTGTCTATCAAGAGGCACTCAACAAAAATCAGGGAAATAGAGAGATCCTCTATATCATTGTGTGTTCTATTGAAAAAAAAAGGGGTTGGTGCTCCTTGAGTTGGTACTCAGAAATCAGCCAATGACGCATTGTGAAAATAATTATTGAAATGAAAGCCTAAAAAAGGCATCAGGTTCAGGAGTGGTTTTTCTACCCCAGGAGGGTTTTCCACTCGGCATATCTTGTGTCTATTTGAGTTTCTGTGATTCATTTGGTTCAGTTCTTTATTTCTTTAAAATGCTATGTTTCACAATTCTCATCTCAGTTATGTGATTGCATTCAATACACGAATGATTCTATCATTGATAAATGAGAGCATATATCTAGTTTATTTTAGTTTCAGTTAAATTTGGTAAAGAATTTAATAACACCGATTCACCCCCCCCCTCTCAGTGTCTTTTCACTCCAACATAGTGTGCTCATGCGCTTTGTGCCCCTACTGGGCTACTGTTCTCACAGGAGTGATATATTACTTGCATTCATGCTAGGGAGGAGGTCCCTTATTTGTGGCCTCCATGCTTGGGGTTAGCCCCTTACAAAATCTTTGATATATCAATATATATGGTATAAAGTAAACATGAGGAATATAAAGAAATACCACAATCCATGACCAACAATGATTAAGAAAACACAACTACAAAGACATATATTATTCATAAGTTCAATTCAATCTACTATTCAAGGAATTTTATAGAAAAAAGGGGTCAAGATAGTATAGTAAATTGGAGTATTTTGTTCTAAGGATAATAGTTTAAGTGTCAATTGTGTTGTGAAATTATTGATAGTGTTGGAAAAACAAGGCTAGACAACTGAGAGGGGGGGGGGGTGAATCAGTTGTTACCAAATTCAAACTTATTCAACATTAATCAACCTTTAATCTTAGATCCGATAATTAACAGTGCAAGCATAAATCAATAACACATCAGAAACACATGAACACCAAGATTTTATATGTGGAAACCCCATTAGGGGAAAAACCACATTGGATGTTAGTCCACAAGATTATACCCTGTTAAAAGTATAATGAAGAATGAATAAGGAATGCACTTGCATTCAGGCACACTTCCTAGAGCTCACTACTCAAAGGGAAGGCTCACTGCCTTACATAAGACAATCAGATTAAATCCATCTGATGAACATGAATTGAGGAATTAGCTTCTTCACAAGCCTGATTACAATTCCTATTAGGCAAAAATGCACTTCGCTCAACCTTCTTCATACACTGCTCTGCATTCGAATGATCTGATCTTTATTCACACATGCACACACCTACACTGAGCATACTTGAGCACAAAAACACTTACAATGAAGATACAATCGCTCTTATATATCCGCTACATAGATTTACATCAACAACTCTGTCGGCCACAAAATAAATGAATTAAAACTTGTCAACCTCAATACATGAACAATTCTTAATGCACACCAATCTAAGTCGGTCACAACATAGAAAAGACCTAAATCAACACCTTCGAACATGCCAAACATTAAAATATTAATCCATAGAGATCCACAACATGCTATCACCATCATGTCAGCCAAGAACATGAAATACTTGAACACACAAGGAAAAATATTCAATCACGATCACTCCATTCAATGTGGATGTACTAAACTGATAAAGAATGATCTAGAAACATTACTGAACATCTTAGAAACATACGTAACAACCAAATTCACCAGAATTACAATCTCATCTTCTAGAAACACTTGCTACAGTAACTGCATAATTGTAGGAACACATATCTTCATAACTTTCTCAATTCTTGATGCATACCACTGAAAATTTTGAACAACATACTAGATAGGCTCGAAAACAAACCCTTTAGTGTGTGACACCAAAAAATCAAAGTACATAAATTTTCACCACTTGGATCTTCACAACATCATAGACTGCCTGCAATATATTTATTACAATTTTCTCAATCTCCTCGACATATACATTCTTTAGAATCACCAATGCTAATAGTGTTGAAATCAATGACAACCACATATCAGGAATGCAACCACAACATCCATAAATCTCCCCCTTTGGCATTGATGGCAACACATGATGTGAAAAATACCATCAACCCAACTAGCTCTTCTTCAACAATCTCCCCCTTAGATTGTGCACTCATTTCCTATTTTATTCTTCCATGTTTTTCACATTTCTCCTCTCCCCCTTTGACATCAATGGAAAAGGTACACATGCTTTGAACCACATATCTAAATCATTTGACTACCCCCCTAAGTAGCAGCCACCACAACATCAATCTAGAATACGATATGGCTATGAATTCACAAACTGATGCAAAGACCTGCATCTTAGTTCAGATTAGGAGGGGAATCACCCCTAACTTGCTTTTGAGGTACTCAAAAGTATCCTTAGGAAACGGTTTAGTGAAAATATCTACAATTTGTTCCTTTGTAGGCACATAATCTAGTCTGACTTCTTTGTCACTTAATTTATCTCTCAAGAAGTGATATTTGATATATATATGCTTTATCTTTGAATGCAACACTGAATTCTTAGAAATGTTTATGGCACTTGAATCATCACAGAATATGGCAATGGGTTCTTCATACTCAATTCTAGCATCTCTCAACATATACTTCATCCACAATACTTGAGTACAACTATTTGCAACATAAATATATTCTTCCTCAGTAGTAGATAATGAAGCAAAATTCTGCTTTTTGCTTAGCTAAGACACCAACTTCTCTGCTAAGAAGAATGCACCACCACCAGTACTCTTCCTTTCATTCACATCTCCTACCCAATCAGCATTAGTGAAAGCACTTAGGATAAGATCATCATCCTTAGGATACCAAAGACCAAGATCAACTGTCCCTTTCAAGTATCTGAAGATTCTTTTCACAACAATCACTCGAGACTCTTTTGGATTAGCTTGATATCTAGCAACCATGCATACAACATTCATTATATCTAGCCTGATCTGAGTCAAATAGAGTAATCCACCAATCATTGACCTGTATCTTGTTTGATTTGCTTTAGGAGAATCATCATTTTGTGTAAGTTTGCATCCGGTTACCATAGGTGTACCAACTGGATTTGAATCTTCCATGCCAAACTTTTTTAGTAACTCTTTTACATATTTAGACTAGGATATAAAGATTCCATCATCTAACTGAGTGATTTGTAAACCTAAGAATAATTTCAGCTCTCCTATCATTGACATTTCAAACTCACTTTTCATTTCATCAACAAAATTCATACACATCATCATCACCTTAAAAAATAATTTCATCAACAAAGACTTCAATGATCAACTCTTTATTCTGATCCAACTTGAAACACATATTGCTATCAACAGTACCTTTATTGAATCCAAATTTCTAAAAGTATTTATCCAATCTAGCATACCAATCTCTAGGAGCTTGCTTGAGTCCATATAGAGCTTTCTTCAATTGGCATACCATTTTTTCTTTGTCAGTTAGTTTAAATCCATCCAGTTGATCAACATAGACTTCTTCTTCTAGCTCACCATTTAGAAATGTTGACTTTACATCCATCTGATAGACTTTGTAATTCTTGAAAGCAGCATAAGCAAGAAATAATCTTACAGCTTCAATTCTAGCAATAGGGGAAAAAATTTCTTCAAAATCAATATCTTCCATCTATGAGTACCCTTTGCAAACTAGTGTTGCTTTGTTTTTGACCACTTCACCTTGTTCATTCAGCTTATTTTAAAACACCCATTTGGTTCCAATCACATTTTTGTTCTGAGGTCTAGGAACAAGATCCCATGTATCATTTTTCTCTATCTGAATTAGTTCTTCTTTCATGGCTTCCATCCAATATTTATCTTTGCATGCTTCATTGATATTGCTAGGCTCAATTTTGGAAATTAGACAATACTCTTCTAAAATTCTTCTTCTAGTTTTCACACCTTTTCTCTTATCTCCTATGATCTGACTGTCAGAATTATTTCGCCTTACATACTTGGGAGTTTTAGTATTTTCTCTAACTTCTTATTCTTGTGTTCTTTCTTCTACACTTCTTCTAGTTTCTACTTCTTGATTCCCTTGGTTCACCAAAAAAAATTGAAGTTGATTATGTATCCGAACATTATTTGTGTTGTTAGTACTATCATGTTGATCATCTAAATCATATCCACTACATTTGGATGGTCTATCAATATCTTCATCAACTTTGACTTTTTCACTTTCAACCATTTTCTTCAACCTTTTATTAAAGCACTGGTAAGCTTTTCTCTTAGTAGAGTAACCTAGAAAGATTCCTTCATCACTTCTAGCATCAAACTTTCCTATATCATCATCTCTCTTAATGTAGCATTTGCTTCCATTTTTTTTGAAATACTTGACAGTAGGCTTATAACCAAACCATAACTCAAAAGGGGTCTTACCAGAATTACTGTTGATATTTACCTAGTTAATTGTATAGATAGTAGTGCTTACAACTTCTCTCGAGTAGAAATGAGGAACATTTGCTTCTAGCATCATGGTTCTAGTAGTGTCTAGAACGGTTTTGTTATTTCTTTCAACAACTCCATTATGTTGAGGGGTCCGGGGGGTAGATAGTTGTCTTTGGATTCCATGCTCTTCATAGAAAGAATTGAATTCTCGGGAAGTGAATTCACCACCTCTGTCTAACCTTAAGCATTTGATCTTTTGCCTTGTCTCATTGTCTGCCATACTTTGAAGCTTTTGAAATTTTCTAATTTGCTTCATGTTTTTCTCTTAAGAAAGCAATGGGTGAAGCCACAATAGTGGTTTACAATTCAGATGAGGAAGGAAACTCACAAAAAATGACCCTAAGGCAAATAAATTAATTTTGGGGGTTTGTACGAACATACTGGTTCGACCAAACCAATAAGGGGTTTGCTTGAACTAGGGTTCGAACAAACCCCTTTGAATCTTGGCCGCCAAAAAAAACAAACAAAAGCATAGGAAAGGGGTTCGAGCAAACCTCTTTGAAGGGGTTCACTCGAACCCTGGTTTGAGAGAACCTCTAGAGGTTTGCTCGAACCCCTAGGGGTTCGTATGAACCCCCCTTATCCCTCATCCCCCATCTAAGACACAAAAAAAACCTAAATTTTGGCACTTCAAAGCTCGGCTTGAGGATGAAAATGGAGGAATCTTCACAAACCCAACTAGAATCAGGTAGTTTTTAGAATGAGCTATCCAATGAATATAATTTTAATAAATTTTTGTTTTATTATGTATCTATTTTTTTAGTTTTATTAAACATAGGTTTTTCATCGAAAGTGAAGGTCTTTGTTTTCCACATGTGAAAAAATAGCAGATTATCAAAAAAAAATATTGAAAAACATGAGTGCACCATATATTGAAGTCCTTGATCCAAAAAAAAAATGGATTTCAATATATACAAAAAAATTTACATGTTATACAGTCACGCTATGTCTGAATTGTAGTTTGTTTGAATTCAAAACTTGATTAAATAAAAAATATTCAATAAAAAAATATCTAACCAAGTGGAAGCACTAGATATCGGAGTTAAAAATCTAAATTCAAAAGAATTAGAATTTTATCCTTCATGAAAAAAAAGTTATACGTTATACAGTGTGCGTCACTTTTTAAAAATGTTGTTTTCTGAAAAAAACCAATTTTCATGGGAGATGGAAAAAGAAGTGCAATCTAATTCCAAAATTTTTGAAAAAAATATTTTTAGAATCTACAGACAAAATTTGATGAGACTCTAGTTTGCATCATCTTCAAATTCCTCACGGTATAGTCGCTATAGGTGTCTGAATGTGAAGATTTATTTAAAAATAATAATTTCAATGTCCAGTTTGGCAAAAAATTGTAAACTACTATTGTGGGATCACCCCAACCCATATCATTCTAGAGTAATCATCAATAAGCAACATAAAGTACCTTTCACCTTGAAGACTTTTGATTCTAGATGGACCACATAGGTCAGTATGTATCAATTCCAGTACTCCATTAGAGTTATACTGTTTAATCTGGAAAGAATTTCTAGCCTGCTTTCCCATTTGACATTCCTTGAACATAGTGTTAGTAGGCTTCACTAACTTAGGAAGATCTCTGACTGCTTGAGTAGACATTATTTTGACAATGTTATCAAAGTTCACATGATACAACCTCCTATGCCATAACCAACTTACATCAACTTGAGAAATTAAACAAATTTCACTAGCAACACTCAAGTGAAAAATATTACCTCTTGTCTTTGTACCTGAAGCAATCATATTTCCAAAACCTCCCCTTATTCTACACTTACCATCCTTGAACTGAAGATTGTAACCCTTTTCTACCATCTGTCCAACACTCAACAAGTTATGCTTTAAGCCTTCTACATAAAGAACATCATCAATATTATGCTTACCACCAAAAGAAATAGTGCCTCTGCCACGAATCACACCAAAAGTGTTGTCTCCAAATATTACAACACCACCATCATAGTTTTCCAAGCTTACAAACTTGCTTTTGTTGAACCAGTCATATGATGCGAACATCCGCTGTCAATTACCCACTTATCCTTTTCTTCAATTTTTACTACAAGAGCTTTCTCAACATTCACATTACTAGTAGATTCAGTGGAAACCTGACCATTTTCTTTGATAGAAATGAGTACCCATTCATCTTCATTTCCATTTTCTTTATCAGATTCATCATCAGTAACACCTTCTTCAACATAATATCATTTCTTTTGAAATCTAGTCTTATCAGGATTATACTTGGACACTCTTTCAGGACACCTTGATGCAAAATGACCTATTTTACTGCAAGAAAAACATTTGATAGGTAACTTTCCTTTGTAATTACCATGACCTCTGGCTTCTCTTTTCACAATCAATGCTTCCAGTTCTTCTAATACTTTTTCTTCATCTTCAATCTGTTTCATCTCATCTTCATACTTGAATGTCTTTTTGGAACTCTCTCTCGGATCATATCTCTTCTTGCTTTTCCCGAGTACAGTAGCCTTGAATGCAAATTCAATCTTAGGATTATATTCGCCAAATTCACTCAACTCAAAGGCAGCTAATTTTCCAATCAACATGTCTCTTGTCACATTTGTTACTATCCCGAGTTCATCAATAGCATGAGCTTTTGTTTTGTAGGAGGGAGGCATAGATCTAAGTATTTTAGCCACAATCTCTTCTTCATCCAAGACTCCACCAACACATCTAATGCTCATCACCAGTTCATTTATATTTTGAGAGAAAGAGAGGATTTTCTCATCTTCACTCATCTTCATGTCCTCCCACTTTCCTTTTAGACTCTGTAGCTTAGCAACTTTCACTAGTACATCTCCTTCATACAATGTTTCCAACTTTTTTCCAGATCTCATGTGTAGTCTTCAGACCTATCATATTTGTCATCTCTGAATCTGTCAAAGCACTCAAAAATTCTTCAATAGCCCTGGTATTTGTTTCAGCTTCTTTGATTTCATCAGCAGTAGAGGGACCATTCTGAGGAATAGTATATGCACTCTTTGTAATCTTCCAAAAAGGCTCACCAATACATTTCAAATGACATTCCATTTTGATTTTCCACATAGATTAGTTTGCTCCATCGAATCTAGGACTATCCTTCTTGTAAGATGCCATCTCGGATCACCTCAAGCTATTAAGCTTTCCCTTTAGAGGAACCTGCTCTAATACCAATTTTTGGGAAAACAAGGATAGACAACTAAGAGAGGGGGGTGAATCAATTGTTAACAAATTCAAACTTATTCAACATTAATCAACCTTTAATCTTAGATCTGATAATTAATAGTGCAAGCATAAATCAATAACACATCAGAGACACGTGAACACCAATATTTTATACGTGGAAACCTTGTTAGGGGAAAAACCACTGTGGATGTTAGTCCACAAGATTATACCCTGTTAAGAGTATAATGAAGAATGAATAAGGAATGCACTTGCATTCAAGCACACTGCCTAGAGCTCATTGCTCAAAGGGAAGGCTCACTACCTTACATAAGAAAATCAGATTAAATCCATTTGATGAACATGTACTGAGGAATTAGCTTCTTCACAAGCCTAATTACAATTCCGATTAGGCACAAATACACTTCGCTCTTGACCTTCTTCACACTTTGCTTTGCATTCAGATGATCTGATCTTTATTTGCACATGCAGACACCTACAATGAGCATACTTGAGCACACACACCTTTACAATGAAGAGACAATCACTCTTATATATCCGCTACATGGATTTACATCAACAACTCTATTGGCCACAAAATAAATGAATTACAACTTGTCGACCTCAATACATGAATAATTCTTAATGTGAACCAACCTAAGTCGGTCACAACATAGCAAAGACCTAAATCAACACATTCAAACATGCCAAACAATAAAATATTAATCCATAGAGATCTGCAACACGCTATCACCATCATGTCGGTCAAGAACATTTCAATCACAAGCACTCTAATCAATGCAGACGTACTGAAATGATAGAGAATGATCTAGAAACATTACTGAACATCTCAAAAACATATGCAACAACTAGATTCACCAAAATTGCAATCTCATCTTCCAGAAACACTTGCTACAGTAACTGAATAATTTTAGGAACACATATCTTCATAGCTTTCTCAATTCTTGATGTGTACCACTGAAACTTTAGACAACATACTAGATAGGCTTGACAACAAACCCTTTAGTGCGTGACACCAGAAACTCAATGTACAGAACTTTTCACTACTTGGGTCTTCACAACATCACAAACTACCTACAATATATTTATTACAATTTTCTCAATCTCCTCGACATATACAGCCTTAAGAATCACCAATGCTAATAGTGTTGAGATCACTGCCAACCACATATCAGCAATGCAACAACAACATCCAACAATTAGTATATGGCTAGTCAAGATTGTTGTCCAAACAGTTCCTCTAATAACATAAAATAATTATTACAATATGAAAAGGCATGTCATGGGACAAGGCTTCTCACCAAATATTTTTATTTATCAAATTGGATTGAAACCTTACAATCATATTGAATGGATTTTTATTCTTTTTCATTTTAAAGATTCGGGTTTTAGTAGATTTTTCATGTGAACCCATTTTTAGAGGATCCTACATGTTTGATTGTCAATTCCAATCAATTTAAACCGTTGGGTCTTCTCCTTTTATTTTATTGAAATTCCCCTTTAATTCCCCATCTTTTTGTAATAGAAGAAGAATCTTGTTTTCATATTTTAGAATGACTAGCTAAATAAAGACTTATCAAAGTGATTTCCTTTCCCATTACAAATATTAAACTAGATTTGGTCATTTTGTGGATCACTCTTTCATTACACGTGTTGATGAAGTTATCTCTTTTATGAAAATCTCTCTACATGAGGATACTTTTTCCAAGGAATCTAGTCTGATTTTTGTATGCAAAAAACACTTTGTTTTTGACAAGTTATGATTCCTATGTTGTAGTGGATTGATAACTTCAATTAGCAATATGTAGATCAAGTGTAGAATACTTAATAGCTTAACCCTCATTTCTTGCTACTAAGTTTCAAATATATGCACTAGAGTATTAGATGTTTGTCATGTTTATTTTTCAAATTCAACATCTTCTAAAGTAGTCTTTAATCATCTTTCCAAGTTGTGGGATTTTTATGGGTCAAATCCAAGAAAACCTGAGGTTTTAATTATTTTTTTATGTTTATTTCCTTCCTTGGGAAAGATGTGCATGGTATAATTGATTTCTATTGGCATATATCACTACCCTTTTTGCTAAATGGGTGTAATATGTTCCATTAAGGGTGTTTATAGGGAAAGGAGCATAATCACAATGACATCCATAAACCACTACATTTCACCACGAGAGAATTTAGAGTCCTAAGACAAATCCAAGAAAATATAAGAGATAAATATTATATGGGATGCATACCTAATATAATAAGTATGTATATAATATATAGGATAGAGAGAGAAAGTAGGTAAGAACAAGAAGTAAGAAAAAATTGAGGGAAATAAGAGAAATATACGAAATTATTATTATTATATTTCAATAGATTGATAAACGAAGAGAAATTAATATATGAGAAAAGTTATGATATGTGATGGACTATGAAGTATGAATTTAGTTTTGAATTATCAATTATTATTTTTTAACCTTATCGCAATATATCATAGTGTATTACAAAACAAAAACATTTGATTATTCTTATATTGTAGAAAGATAATTACAAAGGCATAGCTTATTCATATTTTTAATCCAATCTGTACTCAAGGATTTTTATAGAAAAAGGGGTCACTAGTTTAGAAAATTAGAGTATGATGTTCTAGGGATAATAGTTTAAGTGCCAATTGTGTGGTCAAAATATCACTAGTCTATAGCTACTCTAGATTGTTGAGAAACCAATTCCTCCTATAACATGTGCAAAATAATTATTACAATATGCAAAGGCATGGGATGGGACAATGATTCTCAACAAAGAGTTTTATTTATCAAATTGGATTGAAATCTTACAATCATATTGAATAGATTTCTATAATTATCATCTTAAAGATTTAGGGTTCAGTATTTTTGTCATGTGAGACAATTTTTAGAAGATACCACATATTTGACCATCAAGATCCATCAATCTAAATCATTAGGTCTTATCCTTTTGTTTCAATAAATGTTCCCTTCAATTCCCACTCTTTATGTTTTAGAATCTAAAATCTTGCATTCATATTTTAGCATGACTAGCCAAATAGGGCCTTATCAAAGTGTTTTCCATTCACAATATGAAAACTCAACTAGCGTTGGCCATTTTCTGGTTACTCTTTCCTTACACTTATTGGTGAAGTTAACTCTTTTTTGAGGCTTTCTCATACACAAGGAAACTTTTTACAATCCATCTAATTTGATTATTGTATGAAATAAAACAATATTTCTAACAAGTTATGGTTCCTCTTATCAGAGTGGATTGATAACTTAAATTAGAATATAAGTAAGAAGAAAGTAAGGGAAATAAAGAGAAATGCATGAAACTCTTCTTCTTATATTTTATTGGATTAATAAATGAATAGAAACTGATATATGGAAGTAGTTTTAATGTGTAATGGACTATGAAGTATGAATTTAATTTTTCATTATCACTATTTTGTTTCCTAATCCTATCGAAATATATCAAAGCATCTAATAATTCTTATAGTGTAAACAATGGGGTAAAATACAACATGCAAGACTCCAAGACTTAGAACTTCAACTTTTTATCCCATTTTTCATGCCAACAAAGGGCTCTGAGCATAGAAAAACCTATGTAGGCATTGCATTTGTACGAATCCTTATGAAAAGAAGGTTTGGAGAGAGTTGGGAGTTCATTTTTTTCTCATCACCTATATGCCAATTAAATTAAAGGCACTTTTTTTCTTACATAGAATTTGGAAAGCCTTTGAATCATTTAAATTACTTCTTAAGCTTGATTTGGTTTTCTTAATGTTTTGTCTTTTGATGACAATGACACTTTTTCAATTTTCAATAAACACATAAAATTTTTATTTTGAGACTCTCATCTCTTGCAAAGGTTGTACTCACCTCTTGTTTGTAGAGATATTAAACAATCTTCTTCCTTTAATTTTTTCTTCCATTTGAAGATTCCATAACTCAAGATTTTATATTGTATTATCTACAGTTATAACTTCATCAATTTGGATAAATTCTGATGTTAGAATTGTATGTCCTTTAAAACATACTGTTTCCTATCTCTTTTACAAAATTTTATACCCTTTTTCTAACCATTGACAAACTTAACATTTAGTGGGGTTAGAATTTTTCAGTATGACTTCTCTATATCAACAATACCTAACCAATGAGAAACTTAACATTTAGTGGGGTTAGAATTTTTCAGTTTGGCTTCTCTATATCAACAATAATTGAACCCAAACTAACACATTTCTTATTGTATTTCTAATTTATTAAGCTTGTATGAAGAAAATAGACTTCACCATCTACATATTCTTATCCCAACTTTTCTCTGAATAAAAAAAATGCACTTTTCAATTCATAATCCATAATTATCATTTTTATTATTATAAAACCATCATTACAATTTTTATGTTGATTAATAGATTACAGAGAATGGCTCTCACAGATTAGAATAGTCTCCATAAATTATTAAATATTTATATATATGTTAAAGATTGGCGAGAGGCAGAAGAACTGCATGTCATTGCAGTAAGGATGGATACAAAACATGATATAAGCACACCCCACACTGTTAAAAAACAAATTACATGCAACTTAACGCATACACCAGTAGAGAGAGAGAGACAGCCCAAAACACCCAACTGTGAAGGCTGCAGTTATAGCCCACACTTGGTTAAACTTGCCGTTTTGACTACGAAAAAAAACCACTTTCATACCATTTTGTTGTGGCGAATCCATTTAAGTTGGCCAGAAGACTGTTGAGCGCAACGTAAACAGCAGCGCCCTCTTCCACTGTTAGTCCTCGCTCCGGACCAGACGATGTCTCGAACAATGCAAACGAAAGTTGAACACTTAAAATGAGTATGACAGCCAACACAAACACAAGGAGGCGCAATGGAGAAGAAGACATGATAATTGCACTAGCGGCCATTGTAATTGCCAAGTTGAAGAAGAAGAAGAAGAAGATGAGTTCGAAGGTGCTTCAATGGCTTCCTTATATAGAGAGCAAGAGTGGGCATGAATGATGTCTGTTTACACGCAATGTCCGTGGAATGCACTGTACTCCCCACTATACAGCAGAGATGTGATAGTGATATGATAGCAGCATGTGATTAGAACTATGCAGTGTGGATAACGATTAATCCTGCTTTTTCAAAGATCAGATGGCACTGCTGACGGAGATCATGATGAATGTTATAGCATTATTAGAGAACAGTGTAATCATGTCATAAGATAGACTGCATTATTCCAGGTGACGATGAAAATAGCAGCATTTCATCTTTTAGATCGTCGTCACCTAGAGATTCGAAAATCTAGTTGAGTGTGTCGTTTGCACTTTTTTTAGCATGCTTGTCAGAAGGGTCATAAGTTTGATTTTATTCTGTCGATAACATTCTCTGTTACTATGATACTATTCTACAGACAACGGACTAGCGAAACTATGGGCCACAGGCTAGAAGAGAATCATAGTGGTACCGCCAGGGACTCGTAGGGGCAGTCTCCAATGAATTCTGCCATCCAATCCAAGTCCTCCGACTCAACGATCAGACCCAGAATGGCCATTTGGCGTTGATTTGAAAGGTGGTGTGGATTGGAGTATCCATTGCTGTCTGTGAGCAGATTTTCCAAACCCTAAATAATTAACGATGGCATTGCTTCGTTCAAGTAAATAGGTAGATCGTTTGTGAGGACACTTGAGTGAGTTAGAGATGGAAATTACTCAATAGCAATTAATGATATCAAGTTTTCACAATTCATATTGTTTATTTACATCGATTTTTTGATTTGATTGCGTAAGAGTTTTTTATCTAATATGAGTTGTTCATTAATGTTAATATGAATTACCCAACACCATTTGACCTCATTAACAACAGAAATCGCCCATCGATACTTCAAATAATGATTAAGATGTCCTTTCCAAACATCTAATGAAATCCCCCATTCAATCACAATCTAGTGTGGCAAGCTCTAATTCCTCGTCTCTACCAATTGCTAAGTTGGCCAATTCATCTACTTCCACATTTGCTTCCCTATATATTGGGTTAGGTATATAATCTTCCAAATTTGAAAGTTGATTGAATACCTCTATTAATATTAAGCTTAGTTTCACCCTTAAGTCTTTTAGATCTTAGTGCATTGATTACCAAGGTATAATCACCCTCAATCTCGATCTTAGTTGTTTCCATATTGTGGCATAGTTATAGTTCTAAGAGAGGAGCCTAAATTTCTAGTTCATTGTTTGTGTTGAGATTGAGGTGCTCAAATGCTTTGCATATGGTATCTCCCTTCCAATCATAAATGATACATCTTGCTCTTGAGGGACCAATATTTCCTTTAGAAGCACTGTTGAAGTTCACTTTAATCCATCCAAATTGAGGTGGTCTCAATTTTTCCTCGACTCTTTTCTTTAGGGTCTCAGCCCTACCATCCCCATTAATGAGGGGAGGCCTTAGTCCCATCCATCTTTTAGACAACGAATTGTCCCAATATGTTGCTTTTTGTTTTTTATTTTCCTTTGAATTAACTCTCTTATTGACAATTTTAACTATAGTTTCTTCTAACTTATTCAGAAATGAAGGGAGGGACATTTCATTTTCTTCAAAAATTCTTATGTTTCTTTCCTTCCAGATCTCTCATAACAAAATAGACATACTTAGTGTCCATAAGCAAGAGAAGGTGGCTTGTTTAAAGAGGATGGGTCATGATTTGAATAGACTTAGTATATCATTTGGTAGAGCAGTTATCCATCCTAGCTTAGTGCATAACCATCTCCAACATTCTTGAGAGAACTGGCATCCAAGAAGGAGGTGGTTCGGTGTCGCCTTAGATGCTTTACATAGTGGATATTTGGAGGACCATGACTTCTTGAATATATTTGCAAACACCCCAACCTTTGGAAGACAGCCTTTGTTCCAATAAAGATGTGTAGGAATGTCATTCTTCACTCCCTCAATTTCAACAGTCGAATATATCCAACTTTGGTTGAATATTGTTCGAAATTTGAATATTTCCATTTTGTATAATGCACCCCATTAGTCAACAAGAGCCATCGAGCATTGAGAATCTCTCAAAGCTCAATAATCTCAAGAGCACAGATTCCAACAAACTCAAAGTCCTTCAAGCTCCAAGTAAGAATACATGATGACAAGTTACAATATACATAATCAGCCACAAGTATTCCCTAGCTTATGGAGATAATCTTTTTTTCTTGTTGAAAGATGCCACACATCTCTTTAATAGGGTACCCATTCTAGGAATCCTCCCAAAATAGAGTTGATCGCCTATTTCTTATCTACCAAGTTAAATAGTTGATAATTATTATTCTACATGATAATAGGAAATTCCACAATCCAAATCCCTTATGAGGATTGCATATAGAGATAATCTTTTATTTATTATGATTCTCTAGATATTTATTCCATAGAATTTGAGTCCATTTGAGATTGATACTTTTTGGTGTGAATAGGGGTATTTCCTAACTAGTTCCAATATTAAGTCCCTTTCACATCTTATCACTTAAGTATACATTGGATACACATAGGATCTTATCACTTTATGTTTCATATCATAAGATTAAGACACTTTTCATAATCTTATGTCAATTTTTGTCATTTAATACTTGTGTGCTGTCATTTAATATTTGTTTTCTTATGTCACAGGATTAAGACATTTTTCATAATCTTGTCTATCCTATGTCTCACCTTGGAAATATAACTAAGGGTTTCTCACACATTGCATATCTATTATATTTGTGCTCATTGATAGGAATACAAATTATTCTTATCATATTGAACTTCTGAGTATTTTGTTCTTTCTATTAGGCCTTTAGATCTTAGGTTACTATCGCCATAACCAAATTTTACATCATATCAAAGTAAATTGAATGCAATCGGTTAGTCTTTTATGAGATATTGAGCATAAATCTTGTATTTTCTTCAAGCATTGAGTATGCTCTTCTCTTGCATCTTTGGATGATCTAGAGAATCAGAAAGGTGTGATAGAAATACTAGATTTTGGGGGATTCTTCTTTTGACTTTGTATTGAAAGTGTATTTTGGGAGCTTGTTGGATTAGGTTTGAGTTCACCATCGCATTCAAAGTTCTTGATAAAGTTAGATCTGTCTTTTGTTTTGTCCTAGTTGGACATTGGAGGGCAGATCTACAAGGGTTTGAAGCTGGGTGTTGGTTGCTAGATCAAGATGTAGCCATATTTTCAAAGCATTTTGGGTCAAATATGACTTCGCCGTCATGCTCAAAAGGCCTAAGAACTTTTAGATCAATTTTCAAATCATCAATCTTGGAGAAAGTTGCTCTCAAAATCAAAAAAAATGTTGGTCAAGTCGTATGACCCAACCTCTATAGCGATATGATTTTTTTTGTTAAATCATTTTTTTCTATGAATTAAACAATTCAAAAAAAATATTAAAACTCAATGTTGTTTTATGTTTTCTAAATGTGTTTAAATAAATTTTTACGATTTTTTTTTTAAATAGTCTACAAAGGGTGTTGCAAGTATGAATGAGTATGGTGGTGTTGTCATTAATGTTGTCATTAATGTCAACATAGTACAAGTTATTGCAGTGAAAGGAATCAAGTGATTGCATGTGGTCCATATATAGTTGAGATATTGTAGAGATGTTGTGAGTACATGGAGTTATCTTTATGATGTTGCAGGTGTATTGACATGATGAGTTATCAAGTGCTTTTGAGAAAAGTAATAAATAGTGAAGACAAAATTGTGGGTGTGTTTTGAATGTGCTCCGATAATGTGCTCTGCATTTCTTCTGTGTTGATCTTATGCGTGTGCAGATCTTTAGTGTTGTTTATGGGCACCCTTGGGTGCTATATCTTGAGTTTTAGCTTCTAGGTTGATAAAGAGTGAAAGTTGTGTTCATCGGTTTGTGAACTGGTCTGGTAGAGTTGTTTATATATGGATTGGGAGAAATGTTTCTACTTTGTAGCCCTTTGTTGGTTTGTCTCAGATCTTGTGGATCTAGAAGAAGGTTAATAGTGGTGTTATTTGTGTCCTAGCAAAAGTGCTCATGGTTTGTTGCTCTGAAAGACTAGTTCTAGAGCTACTATGTGTGTCTGTATGGTTCGGTTGGACTAATGGAGAGTGTTCTTTGTATGGAAGTTGTTGCAGTTGCTGCAGACATATTTGAAGATTTCTAAGAGGTGTTCCAGTGTATGGTGAAGCATGTTATGTGGTCCACACATTTTCATCTTGTTGCAAATGTGTGTACTTCAATATTCATTGGTGTTTTCATTAGGTTTGGCCAACCTAGTGTCTACACGTTACACAAAGGATAAGTATCATTTAAGGAAGCATTCGATTGATCCAAGATGTTATTTTGGGTCCTATTTAAGTATTTATCTGGTCCATTCTCATTCTTATCCACCACAAGAATGTTGAGTCATCGACCTAATTTGAATTTGTAAAATGAAGAGTGTGTATCCAACCTTAAAGAAAGTTTCTAAGGTTGAAGATGGTATAAATACAAGTCAAGATGTTGTGAATTAAAATACAAGAGTGAAAAATGTGAGAAGCAAAGCAAGTGAAAAAGAGTGTGCAAAAGTGAATCAAGGCAACAGTTCTTCAATGTGTTAGACTCCTAAAAGTAGTGAGCTAATGGTGTTTGCAATTCCTTGATTAAGGCTGTGAATGTGTGGAAGATGTTGTGGTGGAATTTTTGTTATCTTTCTTTATCTATAGGCAGTGAGCCTTGTATCTGGATAGTGAGTACTATCTTGGGCAGTGAGCCTTTGTATTTGGTTTTGCATTACTACTATATTGTGATTTAATCCTCACTATGGTTTTTCCCTTATAGGGTTTTCCATGTAAATCTAGTGTTTCTTGTGTTGATATTGCTTTTTGTTATTTTGACTTCATTCTCATACTTAATAACAGATTAAAGTGGATCTAGAGTTAATGATTGTTTTAGATTTGTGAATGATATTGGTGACAACTGATTCAACCCACCCCTCAGTTGTCTTGTGCACTTCAAAAGGGTACCGATAGGCCTTGACAAGTCTTATCGGCTCATGTACCCACACAATAATACTAAGTGGCTACAAGCCCCACTTATAAGTGGCCATAGGCCCCACTTATAATGATTGTAGGCCTCTAGTGGGTTGTAAACTACTTAATAAGGGCACAAAACTTTATAAAGTGTGAGGGGTGTGGCCACATGGCCCCCATGCCTACCCATTATATTTTTTTTTAATAGTAAAAAGTTAAAAATCTTATTCAACCTTCAATGACTTTTCTGCAATCACCTTATTTGGTAGTTTTTTTCAGTGGAATCTCAAACCCCTCCAATTTTGATGGAGAGCTATATTTATCTACCCGTGTTTAAAACTGGCAAAGGTCTAAAGTCAACTAGCAAACTTCTATCTTTGGCGGATAGGTATTTGAGCAAATTTTGCACTAAATTTGGTGGATGTTTCGTTAAATTTGGTGGAAAGTGTAATTTGACAATTCAACCCCCTTTTCAATGGATTTTTCATTTTGGTAGTTGATCTTTGAAGACTCATAACTTTGGCTCCTGACCTCCTTTTTCAGAGAACTTATTTTGTTTGGGATAATTTTTTACACTCTATGTGTTTGTGTAGAATTTTTTTTATTTTGCTGCACATTTTTTTAAAATTTAATGTTCCATCGGTGTTGTTGAGTAGTTCCCATTTGTGGAACTTTCAAGGCTCTATTCAGGATCATACAAACTTCTTTTGAGGTGATTATTTTCTTAAAAGTGCATAATTTTTTAGACACTTCATAGTGGTGCTATTATTTTGTAATAATTGTGATAAAAATGCACTTTCAACATATAACCTTTTTTTACACATTTTTGCAATTTTGAATTGTATAGATCAATGTTTGATCTTTTAAATGTTGATCACAATTTGATCTAGCCTTATTGTGGAAATTGTAAGTATTTAAATAAAAAGACCACTTAGCTTTTTCTTGAAAGTGGCAATTGTAACTACACTAACTATAAAGTGTCAAATCATTTTCTTGGGTGGTGGGGGTTCTTTGATTAAGTGAATTTGGGATGGTTGTGTTCTATGATTGTGCTTTGAGTTCTCATTTATGCTCTTCAAATTTCAGCCATGGGTCATCCTAAGTTTCCTCTTTTAACTCCACATAATTGTGCAACGTGGAAAATAAATGCATGGAGTAAACAAATGAACAAGGATTAATTCACTACATTGATGGATCCATTCTAGAATCAACCGATCCTAATTTAAAAAGTGAATGGCTCATTAAAATTACTATGGCTCTAGGAACTCTCAATGAATATGTTTTTGTTGATCTTATCTTTCATATTGATAAGTGTAAAATTGATCTGAAAAGAATCTATGACAATAGTTTCTTGGTGAATGTGACATTAGGTAAATGGAAATATTTGTCTTCAAACTTAAATAAAAGATTTTTAAAAGACATTAAAGAAATTGAAAATAAAATAGAGCACAGATTCAAGAGAAGACAAGAGCCTATGAGTTGATAACAAAGTTCACCTAAATGGGCTACATCTCTAGGTCCCTCTCCAATGAGTGACCAATCCTTTATAATGTCCAAAATGCAAATGGTACATCAAAATGGTTCTTCAACCTGCATGTAATAGCTTCTCCACAATCCTCTTCAATAGTAATTTGAAGTCCTTAAGTATTTCTCTCTCATGATAGAAGGATTTGGCTTCAAAACCCTTAGAAAACCCCTTATCTACACTAAAAAATACAACTTCAAATAATAGTTTGTGCGGTATGATATCATGTCCAACCTTTTCCCTAGTGGTAAAGATTTTTCCCTTTTTATAAGAGGACTTGAGTTCAAACCCAAGCCCCTCTTTTTCAAGCTCTCATAGTTAAGCATATAAAAAATAAGATTCACTCTCATTCTATTTTGAGAACATGCACATGGCATAGTGGCAAATGGGGGCGGTTTTTATTTGGAAGGTCAATGATTCAAACTATCGGCCCCACTTTTTTCTTTATATGGGATTTACTTACATTTTAAATAGAATGTAGTGTCAAAGTATGTCGTTATCTATGTGTGGCACATTGGAGGTAGGGAAAAATTTGTGGTGGGAGGTCAATGGTTTGAACCGCCTAACCCCCCAGCATAGCATTATTAATACTACAAATAAAACTAGCTACCTATTCACTCTAAGGAATTCATGTGGCTCAACAGTGGGAGATGAGAATAGTATGGAGGAGGTTAGGTGTTCAAACCTTCCCCAAAACATTTTTAACAAATAAAACAAACCCCGCTTTGGAGTAAATGCAAGGGTGCCATGTGGTACCCAGCCATAGATCCATGTGGCACCATTTAATTCAACCACAACATGACACATTTCAATCAACCATTGGCCCACATCATCTACCCTGCTAGTTGTATTGCCATGTGTCACCTTCTAGGCATACCACATGTCAACACCAAAGACTACCACGTCGTCATGCTAATGTCATGGTGATGTCAACATCTATACAATCTAGTCAGCATATTCTGTGAAACTTTGACTGACCATAACTTGCATATACAAACTTTGATTAACACGATTCAAGTGGCATTGGAATCATCTTGATGAGCTCCTCGAAATGGTGCTATTTTCTTGAGCATTTGGAATAATCAAAATTTTGGTGAAAAACCTATCGAATTGGATCAAGTCTCCCCACTAGAGAGATTTTAGACCTCCAAAAGCTTGATTACATAAAAAGTAAGTGAGGGTACAACTCCCTCACTTTTCCAACCTCCATCCATTTTGCTTTGCTAGGATTCATCCCTTTCAGTCCCAATCTAAGGTACTCAATAACACCCCTTCATGAAGTTCTGACATTTTTGTCCAAGATGACATCCTCTTGCAACTCATTCATGTACGCAAGTGATAGTTCATCAAAAACATTTTTAACAAATTAAACAAACCCCGCTTTGGAGTAAATGCAAGGGTGCCATGTGGCACCCAACCATAGATCCATGTGGCACCATTTAATTCGACCACAACATGACACATTTCAATCAACCATTGGCCCACATCATCTACCCTACTGGTTGTACTACCATGTGTCACCTTCTAGGAATACCACATGTCAACACTAGAGACTACCACGTCATCATGCTAATGTCATGGTGATGTCAACATCTGTACAATCTAGTCAACATATTCTATGAAACTTTGACTAACCATAACTTGCATATACCAACTTCAATTAACACGATTCAAGTGGCATTGGAATCATCTCGATGAGCTCTTCGAAGTGGTGCTATTTTCTTGAGCATTTGGAACAATCAAATTTTTGGTGAAAAACCTATCGAATTGGATCAAGTCTCCCCACTAGAGATATTTTAGACCTCCAAAAGCATGATTACATAAAAATTAAGTGAGGGTACAACTCCCTCACTTTTCCAACCTCCATCCATTTTTCTTTGCTAGGATTCATCCCTTTCAGTCCCAATCTAAGGTACTCAACAACACCCCTTCATGAAGTTTTGACATTTTTGTCCAAGATGACATCCTCTTGCAACTCATTCATGTACTCAAGTGATAGTTCATCAAAAAAATGAATTTGAACATCAGCTTCCTCATCCAGTATCATAGGAGGTTCATACAATTTCAAATTCTCTACATTAACAACTGAGTAAATATGCATATAAGGAGAAAGATTTAGGCAAAAAGCATTTGTATTAATCTTTTCTTGAATCTCAAAGGGTCCATACTTGATTGGATTGAGCTTCTTACCCTCACCTTGCATTCTTTCCTTAATGATGTGTAACCAAATTTTTTCACCAACCTGAAATTGATGATCAACACGATGCTTATCATGTCGGGCTTTGTAATTTTCCTAGCTCTTCTCCAGCTATGCTTGAACTACCTGATGGATTGCTTGGATCTTATGGATGAACTTCAAGGCCTTTTCTACATCATGATGTCCATCTTTAACATCTTCCTTCTTGAATGAAAAATCCATAGGTGTCCTTGGCAAATAACCAAAACAAGTCTCAAAAGGATATCTTTGAGTAGAGGAGTGTGTTGCATGGTTGTAAGCATGCTACACATAATGTAAAATTTCACCCCACAACTTAGGATGTTTAATGCAGTAACCTCTAAGAATATGAACCACTATTCTATTGAATACTTTTGTTTTTCCATCTATCTATGGATGGAATGTTGTGCTCTTCTTTAGTCTTGTGTCCATAAGCTCCCATAATGCTGACCAAAATTCCTCTAAAGAATCAATAATCTTGATCTGATAAAATAGAATCTAGAAGCCCAAAATGAACCCATACAAATTGGAAGTATAAGTGTGTTGTTAGTTCATCTATGACTTATTTTTTACAAGGCATCAAAATGCACATTTTTCTGAACCTATCCACAAACAAATAATCATGGCCTTTCCTATACATTGGTAGTCCTCTAAAAAAATCCATAGAGATACTCTCCCATGAACTAGATGGTATAGGTAGAGGTTTATACAATCCTAACTTCCTATTGCTAGGCTTTCTTGTTGCACACACTACACATCCTAGATAATGTACTTAGACACAATTTCTTGCATACGAGGCCAATACCAATATTTATGTAGTTGTGACATTGTTTTTCTTACCCCAAAGTGTCCAACAATTGATGATGTATATGCTTCTCTAATTACATTTGCTTGTTCATCTTGTGGAATAAAAAACTTCCCTAAGTGATATAGTAATTTCTCTTGCAAATAGTAGTTTATCTCTTCTACATGTTTTCCTTAAATTAATGATGCATATATATCCTTAAAGTCTTTGTCCTTGGCATATTGTTCTTGATAACTTTCATGTTCCATTGAACTACTTTGAATAATAATTGTAACATTTGTTATAGGAGGCCTAGACAACATATCTGCTACTTTATTTTGAACCCCTTTCTTATACCTTATAACCAAATGAAATTGTTGTAGAGAACCAATCCACCTAAAGTGCCTGCTTTGTTGCAATTTAGATTGTCAGTGCAAATGTGGAAGTGGTTGATGATATGTGTGTATTATAATTTCCTTACACATTAGGTAGTGTTTCCACTTCTTTACACTTTTTACTAATGCATACAGTTATTTATCATATGTGGGGTAGTTACTTACCGGATTTGTGAAATTTTCAGAATGAAAGTGAATAGGTTTACCTCTTTGCATGAGTAATACTCCCATGAAAAACACACTAGCATCTGTTTCAATTTTGAATGGTTTTTGTAGATCCAATAGAGCCAGAATTGGTGTAGTGCTTATCTTTTCCTTTAAAGTATGGAAGGCCTTTTTCTGTGGACCTTCCCACTGGAAAGATTTCTTTACACTTGTTAGTGCATGCAATGGAGATGCTATGTAGGAGAAGTTAGCTATGAACTTTCTTCAATACTATATTGCACCTAGAAAACTTCTAACTTCTATAACTGTACTCAAGGCTTTGGCCAATTTACAATGGCTTCAACCTTTATAGGATCCACTTTCAAGTGACCTCCTCCTACAAATAGCCTAAGTACACTAGTGATGTCTCAATGAATTCACATTTTGACATCTTTACTTATAATTTTTCTTTTCTCAATACATCTAGTACTTTTCTCACATTCTCTACATGCTCTTCCCAAGTTGGACTAAATGCAAGTATATCATCCAGATAAACTATGAAAAAAAAATGTATGAATGGTTAGAAGACATCATTCATGACTCTCATAAAGGTAGTTGGTGCTTTACAAATCCCAAAGGTCATGACCAACCACTCATATAGTCCTTTCTTTGTCTTAAACATAGTTTTCCATATATCATTATCTACAATTCTTATTTGATGATATCCACTACGCAGGTCCAACTTAGTAAAATAAACTACATGTTTCAATTGATTAAGTAAATCAGCTATTCAAGAAAGAGGATACATGTTCTTTACCATTATCTTGTTCAGGGCTCTATAGTCGATGCACATTATCCATGACCCGTCCTTCTTTAGCACCAATACAATTGGAGAACCACAAGGAGAGGTACTTGGATGAATAAGTCCTTTCTCAACCAACTCCTGAACCTGCTTCTTGATTTCCTCATTCTACAAAATTGATAAATAGTACATGTTGATGTTCGAAAGAGGCACATCCTATTGTAAATATATTTCATGTTGTATCTCTCTCTTTGGTGGCAATTCATTGGGCTCCTGAAATAAATCATCATAGGTAGAAAATACTTTGACTAATTCAACTTTGTGCTTTGGATCACACCCTTTGTGGTGGAGCTTCTAAAATCTAGAGAAAATTTTAGATGGTTCTATGCATTTTTATGGTCTTTTGATTTTGTGCTAGATGGATTGGGTTTAGGCTTTTAGATCTAATACCTTTGTCTCAATTTTCTCAAGTATTATAATCTTGGTGTTATATTTTTGCATTGACTCATTGTACTTGGTTGTTAATTGTCTCAGTTACAACTTAAGTCATCTGAGCCATTATTTCTACTAGCCCCTTAGCCTAAACCCATTAGTGACCTCATGCCTTTTCATTATTTTAAATTTTCCAAAGTCAGGAAAAATGTTTCACAATTGAAAGACTTAATTCCTAAGTCTTTAATTCGTGAGGGTCATAATCCATCAACTTAGTCATGGCCATTTTTTATGACTAACTTTATTTTTATGTGCAGAAAATCCCGTCCGTTGGATGTGAAAATGCAATCCTAGCCATAAGCACACATCGCGCAAGTTTAAAATATTCATTTTTCGAAGAGTTGTGCGGTTTGTGTGCTTGTGCTACATGTGCTCTTGTAGAATGTGGGACCCAGTTTCCACTAGTGCACCCAATGTTTTAAGTTGGTGAATCAATGGCTATGATGTATTTCTAGGATCAAATATGGGTCGTTGCATGCACACCGTGCAAGATCTAAAGTATTATTTTAAAACATGTTGCGCGGTTTGCGCAATTGTGATGCATGGATTCTTCTGTCGATGAGGCAAGGAAATGTGGGGCCCTCCAACTAGTGACTTGGCATCCAAACGGCATACTTTTCATTAGTCAATAGACTAGCGACTGATGGTGACAAAATTTCAAACAAGTTTGACACGATCTGAGTTGTCTGATGTGCCACTTGAGGATTAGATCATCAAATATTATTCAAAATAAAATTGCAAATGTGAGTCATTTTTTGCTTGAGTGAATAGTAATTGCAGAAGAGACACCTAGAGCCACCCAACTTCGACTTAAATGCATTGTAAGTTGAATTTTCTGCATAATTGAAGATTGCCAATGATTCAAAAGATCCTGGAGATTGAAAAAGTGCATTTCATATTTCATCATGATCATAATCAGGGTTTCCTACCAATATATATCTCTAAGTTAAATAAACACTTTCTTTGTGTCGTGTTTGAAAAATCTTGAGTTAGGGCAAGCGGTCACTATAAATTTGTCTATGTGCTTTTCAATTGCTTCATTAGGGTTTGGATTTACATCAAAAAGTTGAAAGCCTTGACAAATTCTATGAAATTGTACCCTTTAGGTTGTGCCCTAGTTTGTGTATAGAGGTGCTAGCTTTTGAATATCTTTATGTCAAAACCCTAGATTATTTTGATTTTACCTTTCACCTATGGCACCCAAAACTCAAGCATCTAGTTCAGGAACCCCAACAAGGTCTCTCTGCCAGGATATAATTGATCAATTGAAACCCTCCACCATAAAAATATTCGAGGGAGTGGTTTTATTCTATGGCTATCAAGTTCAATAAGGGTTAACAGATAAAATGTGTGGTATAAAGAACACCAATTTTCCATTTTCTAGGTGGTGACTTTTTCAAAATTGGTTTGGGAATCGAAATTTGGGTGTCCTTGTCTGCAACCCTTGGAGGTTAGATGTGGGAAAACTAGTGGCGCCGAATGTGTACATGTATGTTGATCTTTTTAAGGACATTTCTACAAGATACAACCCTATTTCGAGGGTGATCAGGGAATATGATGGTAAAGACATGGTTAAAATAACCAAAGAAGAAATAGAAAATATCTTCAATCTACATGAATGGAGTAAGGGCATGATCCTGATTGATCTCCAAGTCTTCAGGGAGAATTATAGGAATACCAAGGTTCTTTTTAGAACAGAATTGTTACCCATTCATACTGCAACTAATAGGATAGGGAAGAACAAAAAGAAAATAAAGATTGGAAAAGATGAACAAGAGCCTTTCCCTATGAAATATTTTGCAAATTATTTTAAGAAGATAGTTTTTCCTTTATGAAAAATCCTTGGAATTGATGCACCATCTACCATTCCAAAAGACCTCATGTACATGGTAGCACATCTCTAATACACAACATATAATGTAGTCTATGATTATGCCATATATATGTTAGACATGATGCATACATGTTTAATAGCACTCAAGGCAGTAAAGGAATCAGTGGGCTTTAGGTGGTACTATTTACTAATATATATATTCTTGTATAGAGGGGAGAAGGTTTTTGGACAAGACATGAAATTGACAAAGAAGAAGGGTGACATTGATTTGCTCGTCCAATGTTAGACCCAAATCCTAGATAAGGATGACACCAAATTTTATTATGTGGTCTTCGATAATGTTTTTTCCTCAAAGCTGAGGAGATTTTTGGTTGATGACCCATCGAGGATTCCTAAGGAGGTCCATAATTTTTTGAGACCCATGGAGAAAAGGCTAGATTTGAATTTGAATCACAATTGGGGTGATATAATATCTTACCCTCATAGAACTGTCTTTAGAATTTTTTGCACTATTGTGAACCCTTATGTACTCCCAAGGGATGTGCCATTAAGAATAGGATTCATTGAGATCATGAGACAATTGGGAGCATCACAGATGACACATTTTCTAGAGATTCCAAAGAAGGGTTCATTCTTCCCTTAGTGGATAACCTTTGTAGATTTTATGATGTTAAAAGGATGTTAGAATAATTTAGGAAAACTCCTGGCACCCTACCAGTTGAAGATAGTACGCACAAGGAATCACGATCCTGAGGGTTTTATTGATTCTTTGAGGAAACAACACAAGGGTCGTGTCTTCATACATAATTTTTATTATCTTGAGGATGTTATTAGAAACATCATAGATTTCCAAGAGCAAGAAGAGAGAAAGGAAAAGTATTTATCCTTTAATAAAATAATGGACCAAGCTAGAAAAATAGACCCTAAGTATGACCCTATGCCCAATATTCGGGGTAAATTGAATAGAGCTATGTATGTTCTTCAAATTTTTGAGAGCATAGTGGGTGTCTTGAGGGTAGAGTGTGCAATTGTAGACAAAGGAAAATCAATGGTAGATCCCACAGGAATATTTGAAGAGAGACCCTCTTACCAGCCAATATCAAAGATAAAAATCTATTCTAGAAAGAAGGAGAGGGTAAAGAAGCAGAAAACATTACCAACCCCTACTACATCAGAGAGATCAAGGGAAACTTCTCCTCAAAGCTCAGTGCCATCACCTCCTAGGAAGTCTTCCCCTATCATAGTTGATATTGATTAACCTCCTAGGGATTATCTTCTAGTAGGTAAGCCACCGGCCAAGAAGCAAAAAGTTGAGGTGAGCAGGGTTGTTGATTACCCTGATACTGATGAAGATGTCATTTTGATAACACCTAAAGATATGTAGCAAGGGATACCTTCTCCCCCAAGTGAAGTTGCATCAAGCTCAATAATAAGTAGCCTTAGGCTAGGAAAGACAAACTTGAGTGGCTTGAATAATGTTGATAATTTGAGGCAAGAAGCTTTCAAGGAATTCATGGAAGATGATGTTGAAATGCACAAGACAACTAAGAGGGGGGGGTGAATCAGTTGTATCAAATCCTTTACTTTTGACCTTAATTAATTCCAATTTAACTTGAATCTATTATTAAGTGTGAATATGAAATGCAAATAAAAGAAAGCAAACACAAAGACACCAAATTTACATGGAAAACCTAATTGTTGTGCAATTTTTGCACACACGCCCCACTGAAGGTGGGGACCCTCGTTTTCAGTTTTTGGTCTCTTGGCCTTTCTATTTTGGAGTTTTTCTTGCTTGGGCATGTGCTTTGATGTTCGTCTGTCCAGTTGGAATGGCCCATTTATGATTTAATTTGACAACCTAAAGTTCTGGGTGCATTTCGGGCTTTTCACTGTGTTTGGGAAAATCCGCCATGGCCGGACTTTCCCAGTTTCCCTTTGGTGCTTGGTAATGGCTGCCTTTTGCTCAAGTCTAGGGAAATCCGTCATGTCCAGATTTTTCCAAAGTCCGTTGCTTTCTTGGATCCCCGAATTTTTGGTCTCGGTCATCTTGTCGATCACATTAATGGCGATTCCATGAATTTTGGGGCAATGTTATATTGAGTTTTGAGAAGTAGTTCACCATTTGAGTTTGATTATTTACTTTCCATTTGTGTTTGGAGTGCAATCTTGAGGTGTGTTGCTAGTTTATGCGTTTGAAGTGACTTTCAGTGTTGCATTCAGATTTCTTGAGCATTTTTCGTGTTCTGCTCATGCTTGAGGTTTATTGCTAGCTTCCTTGGTTTCAGTTTCCTCTATTGTCATGGTATGTGGATATTCTCTCTCTTTTGGTTTGAATTTCTTTTTTGTATGCACTTTCATGTTGTTCTTTGCTATGTTCTTGCTTGAATGTGTGTGTTTCCTAGGCATTTCGGGGTTCTATGTCTTGCCAGTCTATTCGGGTTCTTATCTTGAGTATTTTCTTTGGGCTGGTCTTTCATTGTTGTCTTTGGGGCTTGCTTTCCTTTGCCATGAGTTTCCTATCCTTGTTTGCAAGCAAGTTGTGCTTGATTTGTTCTGTGTTTTCATGGTGGAGGTTTTAGAGTTCTTGACCTAGGGCATAGCCAATCCCTCCCAATTTTTTTAGAGGTGAGTTTTCAGTTCATGGTTGATCCATTGGAGGATTAGGTCAAGTCATTGTTGATCTACAGGATCTTAGTCCGTGTCCATTCAATCTATCTAGGTGAGGATGAGAGAAGTGTTCAGGTTTTCGTTGTCCTCACAGAATTCCATCTCTACTGGATTTCCCCGAGTTTTTCTGTTTCCTCTCTGTTCTTCGTAATTTTCTTTAATCTAGACTTTTGCTGGCCTCACAGAATTTCGCTTCCTCCAGATTTTCCTAATGTCCATTACCAAATTGTTCTACCGATTTTAGGCTTTCATGATAAATTTGTCTTGGTTTCATTGAAATCCGCTCCTTCAGGATTTTCCCGAATGTTCTGCACCCCCCTCATTTTCTCGGGTTGTTGAAACTATTGTTGTTTTCGGGGATTTCCGTCCAAGGCGGATTTTTCTGAAGTTTTGTGGGAATGAGAAATTCGATGATTATATAAGAATTTACTTGATGATTATGTATTTAGATGATTAAATTAACTTATGCTAAGTAGTTTCAGGTTATTCCTTGGTTATACTGATTGATTGAAATGATTATGCGGGGTTGTATGTTTGTTTCACTGGATTCTGCCTGGTCCGAATTTTTATGAAATTCCTCTCCAATCTAGATTCTGCGAAGGAGGCTAAATCCTGAACTTTGAAATAGTTGATTTAATATGGATTATGACATTTGTTGTTTATCTTGGATCTCATTTTAGTTGTCTTTACTTTTTTGCAGGCAAGATCAGGATAAGATGTTGCTGGGCATGGCAAGGGAAAGGCAACGGATCCAAGTGCTAAAGGTTCTGCTATCTCTGAGGCAGAAAAGGTAAAGATGGACATAAAGAGTAAGATTCCTGAGAGTAGATTAACTTCTATCTGGTCAGGAATTACTGATACCAATGTGGGTATGTGGGACTATAAAGATTTCAAGGCTGAAATGGCAGCATAGAACCTCCCTTTTCTAGCCAGAAGAACTTTGGAATCCGGGTTAGCACATGTAGTTGGTTTCCCCTCCATAGTACAATGTTATGTTTTGGTGCTTGAATGTGCTAGGAATGATGACAGGGGAACACAAAGGATAATTGGTCCCCAGGGAAGGGTTATTGCTAATTTTGACCTTGTGTCCATTGCTAGAACTTTCCATATACCTGATAGGTCACATGTGGTGGCTTTTGATATGGATGTAGCAAAGAAATAGTATGAGGATAATGTGGTTAAGTCCCAGCAGGTGATCAATTCTTGGTTGGAGAAGCCCAAGTCTCACTTCTCCAAGTTTCTTAAACAGCGTTTCAAACTTAAATTCAAGAGGGAATACTATAATGCCATCACTCTCCTCAGCAAGTTGGTAGGGCTGAAGAATGTAGGGGTATTCGAGAGCTGGATGTTTAATGTTATTTCTTGGATGGAACAAGGTATAGACTACCACTAGGCAGGTTCCATAAGTGCAATAATCCATGAGTAGATGTGCAATGTCTTGCAGACCAAGACCTTCACCATGACTTCCTACTTGGTGTATGCATTGGTAAGATTTCACCCATAAAAGGGGTTGAGTACTAGAGGTATATTTGGGCAGGATGCAATCTATGAGGTGTATCCACAGCTTCACCTGGGAGGAGGTAGCTATAGAAGGGAATATGATGCATTTATTATGTATATTACCAGGTTGCTGCAGGGTGTAGAACATGTTAGGATTTCAAACAAAGCCAAGGAATTGATAAGGAGGTATGGGGCATGGTTCATTCAATTCCCTACTTTCTCCTACATTACGATTGATGGATGTCAAAGGGCTCCTTACAGACTCCCAAGGTACCCAATGGACCACATCATACTGTTGGAAGTAACAAGCCAGATTTGGGATTTCGATGTAGTTGTGAAGGGAGACGAGCATAAAACAGGGTTTGGGAATGACTTCCCCTTGAAGATAAGCACAAATGAGGTCTGCCCTTCCATCCAGTCAGCTCATGCTTATGAGGATCAAATGAGTACTCTTGGTCTCTCTTTCCACTCCAAGAGGGCAAGGTTTGATATCACTAGTGAGGCTCAAAAGAAGGCCAGCAGGGAGTATAGCCACAAAGACAACATTGAAGATTATTGGGCCAACCTTGGCGATGAATTTGACGTAAGGAAGAAGAAATTCTCCAGGATTCCAGTAGACTTAGTAAGACTATATAACATAAAGGCCATTCCTGACCAAGTAGAAGAGGATGGAAATTTGATTCAGGGTCATATCTTTGAGGCTGTGAAGGACAAAGCGGTTGGAGAGATTGACTAGTTAGAGGAGGAAAAGAAAGAGTTGGATCAAATTATGGCTCCTGTTATTAAATATACCAAAATGTGGCTGAAGCAAAAAATGCTAGAGTTAGAAAGTGAAGGTGTGTAGTGCACCTATGATTTGATGGGAGACTTGGAGTCTCATTCTACTTTCGAGGAGTCACATGAGCAAGATCCTAAGGGTAAGACCAAGGTGGACTCTCCCTTCAAGATTAAAGTTAGGGATGTTCAAACTAAAGAGGTAGCAGATGTAGGTAAATAAAGAAAGCCTATTGCCAAGAAGAGAAGGCATGTTTCAAGGAGAGAGGCTGAGAAAGATAAGGAGGAAAGGGAAGAAGTGGATGTTGTTGCTCCTTTACTCAAGAGAAGAAGACTGGTGAGAATGTCACAAAAGGAAAAGGAAACTTCCAAATCAGAAAAGGAGGTTGAGACACCTATGGTAGAAATAGAAATTTTAGGGGAAAGAACATGGGTATATATGAGGAGTTCAAGGAATCCTTCCCCAAAGGATACTACAACAAAGGAGGATGTTCCTGTGACTTCTCCTATCATTGAACAAGAGAACATTCCCCCTCCTCAAGATACTGGAAGTGTGCTAGAAAATCCAAGGAAGGATCAAGATCCTAAGGATTTGGGTGAAGAAGAATTCCAGGAAAGAGACCTCTACAATGCAGAGGCAGAAATTGAAAAGGTAATCCAGTCTCCCTTGGTAGCCTATGCGGATTCACCTGTAGAAGAGCAATTGGGAAAATCCCCTGAACAAGAGGAGATATCAGCTAGGGTCCTTCACCAACACGGGTTATTGTAGAGGAGCAATCTCTAGAGAAAGAGGATCTGAACAAGGATATCCCTAATGTGCCAAGTATTGAGAAAGATGCACCTAGTGTCCAGCAGAAGCATGATAAACAGGATAAAATGCCAACCAAATCCACTATTCCATGTTGGTTAGATAGAGAATTAAAGAGTAAATTGGTAATAGTGGAAGACACTCCTCCCAATTGGGATGACCTAATGGCTAACATTGGGAAAGGGAAGACCAAGAAGAATGATAGGGTTGTATCCAGGATTGAGAGGGATGGATCAGGCAACAAAGTGGCTTATATTGCTACCCCTGCTCCAGAAAATGATAGAGATGGAGTGATTGCAAGGGACTATCATGTGCAAACCATTGATTTAGGGCATGCTTCTATGGAGCAGGATATTGAGGAGTATGAAGGCTCCAGTTCTATAATTGTAGGTAGATTGAAGAAGGAGGTACAAACCAGGCATGAGTTAGAAAGGGCAAATGATAAATTGAAGAGGTACTTTTAGGATTTTATGAAACCCTTGCAGTACATTGGCTCTTCCTCCTCTGCTGCTAGTTTCTTTCCCCAAGAAACAATCTCTGAGCTTGAGAAAATGAAAGGCACTACACATGCCACAGTGGGTTGGTTGTTGGGAGTCTAGACCAAAGGAGATGGTGCCATCAAGGATATCTTATCGACTGCAGGGGATGCAATGAGGTTGATGGATTGGCTAAAGACTATATTAGCCCAGGACAAGGAGGATATTGATCTCCTGTTATAGAAAAAAAGAACAACTATGGAATACACTGAGGATAAACTGTTGAAGAGTGGGATTCTTCCTTTCCCAAGGGTTTATGAGCCTTGGGAATGGTTAGAGATCTTGCAGATGAGGCAAAGGGCCTTGAAGAAGATTCATAAGCAAGGGAAGTATATTGAGGACACTTTGACTGGCATTCATGATAAGTGCATCTCAGTCTTTGAAATCATGACAGGGAGGAAGAAGTTCGCTCCAAAGCATCTCAATTTGGAACAACTCAGGAAATGGTGGAGAGATGTCTATTCTCCAATTAGTGAAGGTCCAATCACTGAACATCAGCTAGATGATGTTGCAACCTACATTGTAGTTATTGATAGGTATTTACAAAATAGGGCTGATTGGGATGGCACAGTAAGGCAGGCAAGAGATGACATCAAGTCTCTTGAAAGAAGAGTTAGGGTTTTGCCTATGCCACCTATTGCCAAATTGGACAGAGTATTGTTGGCAGTGCATGGTGAAGTGGAGTGTGCTAAAGATAAGGATGGGAAGTACTTATATAGGGTTGCATCAAAGTTTGTGCTTCCCATTATCCACATGCATTGGATCGAGTTTTGAGACCCCAGGCCGACTTGGATGAAATTGGTGCAAATTGCACATTTCATGTTGTATTCGAATATCTTTTGAGGCCGACCTATTGTGTGGCATTTTTATTATTGTAAAACCTTATTTGGGCCAACATATCTTGGGGGTTCTTTATAAATTGGCCATGATGCCTCATTTATAGGAGATAGTTATTGACATAGAATAGAATACAGAGAAATAGAGTGGTGCATAGAATAGAGATTTCATATTTGAGCGCATTAGGGTTATCTTCAAGCAAGTATTGTAACAGAAGACTAGAATTTTTGCCATTTTGGATGACTTAATAAATGGAAGGATATTGTGATTTGGTATCTCTCTTGTGTTGATTTTTATCTAGCATGGTTCTTGTTGTTCTATCTTTAAAATTGCTTAAGTTTATTGTTAGATAGTTTTGTGGTGCTTAGGGTTTCATGTTTAGAATGTTTGCAGCAATCTCTAGTCCATACTTTTTGCAGTTAGCTGATTGTTAGCTACTTTGCAAAGTTAGCCTAGACTTAAAATTGTGCTTAGTTCAATCTTGAATGTTTGTTCATTTCAATTGCAATAGGGTTGTCATGAATGAATGCCCATGATTTGAAAATCTTTAAATACCTTAGAAGATTGCACTATTTCTGTGAGATTGCAGATTTATCTGGGTCAAACAAAAAGTAGTTTATGAGAGATCGGTCCATTTTGAGCATTTTGTCTTTTGGCATTGTCAATCTTAGGGTTAGAATTAGTCTTAGAATTATCTCTAAAACCTTTATCTTTTGTTATTTTATTTATCATCTAAGTTAAATTTAGGGTTTGAAGTATCAACTCATTGTTAGATCTGATAAATTAAAAGTCCAATGTTTGCTTGTAGTAAGGTCCCTTTGTGATTACCAACATTTTCACATTATCTCTAAGTTGTTTTATTTGTATTGTCAAAACCTGACATTAGAGACCTTGGGGTTATCTCTTTTCCATAGATATTTACCTTTCAAGAGAGATAGGGTATAATATTATGTCTGAGTTGTTGCTGTGCAGAAAACACCATCAATAGATTGGCGTAGAAGGAGGGCCTTGAACAAGCAAGATGGATCATTTTCTAAACGTCATTTCTCCTGAAAGGCTTAGAAGAAGAACTATATCTACTCCACGAGAGGAGGAATTTCAAGAATTACAAACCCCTATTAGGTCAAGAAGGACCAAGAGGGGAAGAATCATCATCTTCTCAGCCACTTCCATCATCCCCATTATCCTCATCCTCATCTGATTCTAAAGGAATTCCTATTCCACATCCACAACCAGTCATAAATTAGCCATTACCACCCCCACCTCCACCAATGGATTTCTTTGCCAACAACCCATCTCCATTGATTTTCAATAATTACAATGTTATGCTCAAGAACCCTGAGAATTTTTTCTCTAAGTTCCATACTCATGATCTCAATAGGACACCAGAAGAGCATATCCGGATTTTTCAGACTTTTCTGAGGGATAGAGGAATAAATCATGAAGATTTTGCATGTAGGATTTTCCCTTATTCCCTTGGGGAAGAGGTCTTTTATTGGTATAATCACTTACCTGTTGCTTCCATTCATAATTGGACTGAACTATAAACTACATTTCTGCAGAAGTTTAAGATTCTCATTAGTGCTAATGAGCTATACCTACAATTTAATGGGGTGAAAAGAGAGATTAATGAGCTTATAGGGTCATTTAATAATAGGTTTCATCGAGCTTACACAAAGCTCTAGGCACCTTATGCTGGAAACAAAGACACTTCCCTAGAAGTTTACCTTGAAGCCTTGGATAGCCTTACAACCACTTTCCTTAAATAGAGGAATAACCCCCCAACCACTCTGCTCACTGCATATGCAAAGGTTGTGAAGGTTAGCATAGATTTAAGGCAACAATTATCAGGACCTCTTCCATCCTTGTGACCCTCTACTCACCCTGGACAAGTTCAAGCTCTCAATCAGGCTTTGACCAATCATGCTCCCATAATGAATCCAATACCCTCATTTCTTTTGGTCCCTCATATAGGTCCTCCTTTAAATCAAACTCAGCCTATGGCCTCTTATCCTCAGCAAAGGGCTAATCAACCCCTTCATTAGCAACAAGTTGGTTTTCCTACATATTTGCAGAATTCAAAAGTTTTGAATCAGGTTGTTGTTTCTAGAGGAATACCTAGATACCCTCCTAGTAATGTGAATTCGGCACCACCTAATGGTCTGGATAAGGAGCGGCTAGATGAGTTGTCTGAACAGGTGAAAAAACTAAATATGGAGGTGACTTATTTGAGAAATCAGAATAGCCAACTTCAGGCTGCCCAAAAGAACATGCAATCTAATTATGGCAGAGAGAAAGAGGGCAATATTTTGACAGAAATCAAAATTATGACAGAGGAAAGGGCTCTAGTCAAAATTTCGATAGAAGACAAGGATATGGCTAGAAATTTGATAGAAATCAACAAGGTGGACAAGAATTTGATAGAGGGCAACCACCTAGGTAGAATAGATCATGGACTACTAGACCTAATAATGGAGGGATTCCTACTCCATTGGATCAGCCCTCTACTCAAGAGAAGCCTCCAAATGGTGTATATTTGGCAGAGGCATGTTTGTCTAGTTGGTGCAGACTCCATAAGACAAGCTAGCATTCTGAGTTGGAGTGCACCAAGTTTCAAACTACTTCTTCCATTTTTCAGTATGAAGTTGAGAACAATTCCAATAGTTAGGAAATTGTGCCCTCAAATCCTTACGATTCTCCAGTTCTGGTACTTAATCATGCACCATTCCCAAAAGATGAGGAAAATGAACCAGAAGAAGAGTCGAGTGACCTAGAGAATGAGGCAGAGCAGGTGTTAAATGAAGATGAGATCTCCCAGTTGTTTAATGAGGAAAATGAGAATGATAATGGCCCTTGGATGAGGAGGAAGTTAGTGCTGAAGAAGTACAGATGTTTCAGCAACCAGCAAAGAAATATGATTTGACAAATAGACCTAACAAGAGTCCATAGGCTGGAGGTCCTTTCACTACTTTTATCCCTCCTAACAATTTTACTACTCCACCAGATCTGCAAGATAGTAATAATCCACCTTATCCTCATGTGCCAACACAGTACTTGTCAAAAGGAAACAATGTTGAAGTTTCAAAGGACAGACAGGCTAGTGGCTACAAGGAAACCCATGCTAATCTGAATGTGGATCAATTGGGCGAGTATGTGACTGAACAATTCAAGAAAGTAAAGGTAAGTCTTTATGCTTTTGACTTATTAAGAGTTCTTGCTATTAGAAATACAGTTTTGGGGTCATTCAGTTTGAATATAGTACCATAGGGGGTAACTGCCAATGAGTCTATTACCAGGTCTTCTAATTCACAAGCATCTAGACGTCAGGTCCCACTTGTAGATAAAGGGAGTGATAAATATAAGGGTCAAGTTGCACAAGCTGACACTCAGTTGAGTTTGTTTCAAGGCAAGATGGAAACCCCTCCTTTCTTAATTTATGTTGGTATCTTTGGAAAGAATCTGCATAATTGTCTTCTAGATTCAGGAGCATCTACAATTGTTATGCCTTTTTCTATTTGCAAAGCATTAGGTATTACCCCTATAGCCTCCCAAAAGAAGGTCACTCAATTAGACAAAATAGAGGTAAGTGTAGTAGGAGAATTGAACATGATTCCCACAGAGCTGGCATCAGATCCTAGGGTGCAACAAGTGATCAACATCCAAGTTGCTGACATTCCTGATACTTATGGTTTGATTTTAGCCCGGGATTTCACCAAGGCACTGAATGGATATAAATCTACAGACAACTCACACATGTGGCTACCATGGAAAAGAGTTCCATATCAGATTAGAATTGAAAGAGAACCCCGAATGAAGTATGTAATCACTGAATATCAAAATATTTCAAATGATGTATTGGTGTCCGAAGTCAGCATGGGAAATTATGTGTTGGGTGCATCAGCCTCAGAGAAGGAAGAGGTTTTTATGTTACAGGACCCCTTAGAGTAATTCATATTAGATATCAGTGGTTCTGGAACACTGATTGAACAATCAGATGAAACCAATGACCAAGAGGATAGACAACTTAGTTTGTTGGATAACTTTCAGGGATTCATCCAAAGATGTATAGAGAATCAGATACAGCTAGGAGGAAGGATGAATTTTGAAAAACTATTGCTTCCCAATTGGTGCAGAGTCCATGATGCTCCTCACTCCGAGCTAGAATGTGACTTGCGTCAAACTGTTGTGGACAAGATACAGAAATGCCTTGAGCCAGTCCCAATTATGAAACTCAATATACAGAAGGAGGTAGATAATGATAAGGGTCAAAGCCCAATGCTCCTTGAGAAGCCCCCTATTTTCAGAAATGTGAAAGATAAATTATGGCCACCGGAGCCTGATGGTTGTTGGACATTGAGATTTGATGGATCTAAATCTAAGTAGGGTGTTGGAGCAGGATTTGAGTTTATTAGTCCTAAAGGTAAGAATTATTTTGTTGTCCACAGACTCCAATTTCAATGCACTAATAATGTTGTTGAATATGAAGCTTTGATCCATGGGTTGTTAATGGCATCAAGGAAGAAAGTTAAGATATTACAAGTTTTTGGAGACTCTAAACTGTTAGTCAAACAAGTAAGAAAACAATATTCATGTCGTGACAAGAGAATGACTAATTATAGGCATAGAGTGTGGGATCTCATCGAAGAATTCAATACTTTCAATATCCAGTTGATCCCTCGAAGCAGGAATCAAGTTGTTGACTCTCTAGCACAAGCTGCTAGTACATTGCAACCTTTATCACTTTCAGGATTGAAGAGGTTTATAGTTGAACTCACTCCAGTACCTTCAGTGCCTGACAATGTTACTAATTTCCAAGTATTTGAAGATGATAAGCATATTTTGGATTTTATTACAAGTTGTGATGTGTTTGATTCTCAAGTCATTGATGAGATGGAGCCTCAAGAAGCAAAAATAGACTTGGGAGGAATCATTAACCTGAAGACCAACACTATTCCAAGGGGTATGGTACAGCTTGAACGAATCTTTGATTTAGATAAGATAAAAGATCAGGAACAACATGTTAAAAGGGAGTCTCTCAATAGCCAGTGTGAAACATATAATATGGGGACACCAGATGACATGAAGAATGTTTTTATTGGTAAGGTGTGTACTCCAGAAGAAAGAAAAGGAATTATTGATACTTTGCATACATGTCATGATGTGATAGCTTGGAGCTATGAGGATTTGATAAAATATGATACTTCAATCATTACACACACCATTCCCTTGAAATCAAATGTTAAAACATTTAGACAGAGACAGAGGCTAATCAATGCTTTGTTAGAACCCATCATTCAGAAGGAAGTGCAAAAGTTACTTTCAACACGAATTATATTTCCAGTAAGACACTCTACTTGGGTTAATCTAGTTCTAGTAAGGAAAAAGAATGGAGAAATTAGACTGTGTGTGGATTTTAAGAATCTGAATAGAGCATCAGAAAAGGATAACTATCCAATTCCTTCACTGGATGAAGTACTTCAAATCGTCAATGGATCTCAAATGATGTATTTTTTGGATGGGTATTCTGGATACAACCAAGTAATGGTGCAATATGAGGATAGGAACAAGACTGCCTTCACTACAAAATGGGGAACTTTTTCTTACAGAAGGATACCATTTGGGTTGATCAATGTTGGAGCTACATTCTAGAGAGCTATGGATATTGCTTTTAAGGATATAATTGGTAAGTGCATCATTATTAATATGGATGACTTGACATTTTTTTCTAAGAAATGAGGTGATCACATAACAGATTTATGCAAAGTATTCCAAAGGTGCAGAGAGTTTGGTATTTCACTTAATCCAAGGAAGTGTATTTTTGGAGTCATAGAAGGAAAATTACTAGGACATATTATCTCAGAACAGGGTATCGCTATTAATCCTGAATGAATACAGGCTATCCTGAAGATTCAACCTCCTGCAAGTAAGAAAGAGATGAAGTCATTCTTCAGAAAGATTAAATTTGTTAGAAAATTTATCACTGGATTTGTAGAGATAGTGAAGCCATTGAATGCTATGCTGAAACAAGAAGAAAAAGTAGAGTGGAATGTAGAAGCTAAGGAGGCATTTACAAAAATCAAGAAAGCTATTGTTGAGGCTCTAGTGTTGGTAAGTCCAAATTATACTAAACCCTTTTACATATATTCGTTCACTCCTATGCTAGAATGCTAACCCAAAATTTTGATCAAGGCGATGAGCATCTTATAGCCTTTATGAGTACTCCTTTAAAGGATGCAGAGTTGAGATATCACAATGTGGAAAAACAGGCCTATGCTTTGGTCAGAGCAGTAAAAAAGTTCAGACACTATATTTTGATGAATAAGGTTTTAGCCATAGTGCCTGATCCTGTGGTAAAGTTGTTGTTAATGCAGAATGAGTTAGGTGAATGAAGAGCCAAATGGGTGAGCATGTTGCAGGAATATGATATGGAGATTCAACCCATGAAATTAGTAAGAGTACAAGGACACACAAAGACAATGGCTGAGACAGGTCCGGATCTCACTACTCAACATTATTATCTTCAGGAGGTATCTCTAGGAGATTGGTATGATGAAATCATTTTTTATTTACTGAATCAGCAATGCCCAGATCACCTTAGTATAGTTAAGAGGTGAGCTTTGTGCTTGAAGAGTGGAATTTTTATAATGAAAAGAGCTATCTTGTATAAAAAAAATCATGAGGGTGTATACCTGAGATATTTAGGGAAGGAAGAAGCTACTAGAATGATGATTGAATTCCATAAAAGATATGGCACAGGCCATGGTTTTGCATCATCCACTGTAAATCAGATCTTGAGGGCAGGCTATTATTGGCCTACTTTATTCAAAGATGCACATCAACATGTGAGGACTTGTCACATATGTCAAACTACAACAAGTAAGGAAAAACATGCAGCTCTTCCACATCAACCGGTCATAGAGGTAAAACCATTTGGCCAATGGGGAATGGACTTCATAGGTCCAATTAATCCTCCATTTTCTACAGGCCACAGGTATATTCTTGCCATAATTGATTATTTTACTAGGTGGATGGAGGCTCTTGCTTGTAAACAATGCACTTCATATGTGGTAATCAATTTTCTTGAGTCAGGAATTATTAATTGTTTTGATTGTCCACTGTCTTTAGTTTGTGATAATGGTCCTGCATTTACATCATTGAAATTTTCTAATTGGGCATTTGATCATGGAATTGTTATTAAATTTTCATCCAATTACTACCCTCAGGGTAATGGTCTAGTTTATTCTTCCAATAAGAACCTATTGATAGTTATCTGTAACTTCCTAGAACAAAATCCTAAGGATTGGCATACCCAGTTTCGATTTTCTCTGGAAAGACCGTACTAGACATAAGGCATCTATAGGAACCTCTCCTTATCACCAGGTGTATGGTTTGGAACCTATGTTTCCTATCCAATTGAAGATCCCTACCTTGCAATTCATTAACAAATACTACAATGAAGAGGAAAAACGTGAAGCCTGTTTGGCTGAGTTGTTACACCTGGAAGAAAAAAGGGATGAAGCCCTAGAAAACTTTGCTAAACATCAGGGCGTAGTGAAACGATGGTTTGATAGGAGAGCTAAGGTGAAAGCCTTTAGAATCTCTAACTTAGTTCTCTATTGGGATAAAGCCCATGACCATAAGGGAGAGCATGGTAAATTTGATAAACTCTGGCTTGGTCCTTACCAGATTTCTAAAATTCTGGGAGATAATGGTTTTCACTTAAAAACCCTCGCTAGTGAGGATATCCCGCTACCTATCAATGGGTAGTATTTGAAGCATTACTTCCAATCTTGAGTTGTTTACAGCTCATCCTTGTACATAGCTAGAGTAGGTTTGCTTTCTTCTTTGTTTTTCTTGTTTGCTTTGGTTAGTGTAGGTTTTCTTTGGTCCGTTTCGCTTTCCGTTTTGGTTTCTGCTCTTGGTTTCTTGCTTTCCTGGGGCTGGTGCATCTATATAATAGGCTATTTGAAGAGAGACCCTCTTACCAACCAATATCATAGATAAAACTCTATTCTAGAAAGAAGGAGAGGGTAAAGAAGAAGAAAACATTACCAACCCCTACTACATCAAAGAGATCAAGGGAAACTTCTCCTCAGAGCTTAGTGCCATCACCTCCTAGGTAGTCTTTCCCTATCATAGTTGATATTGATTTACCTCCTAGCGATTATCTTCTAGTAGGTAAGCCACCGGCCAAGAAGCAAAAAGTTGAGGTGAGCAGGGTTGTTGATTACCCTGGTACTAATGAAGATGTCATTTTGATAACACCTAAAGATATGTAGGAAGGGATACCTTCTCCCCCAAGTGAAGTTGCATCAAGCTCAAGAATAAGTAGCCTTAGGCTAGGCAAGACAAAATTGAGTGGCTTGAATAATGTTAATAATTTAAGGCAAGAAGCTTTCAAGGAATTCACGGAAGATGATGTTGAAATGCACAAGACAACTGAAAGGGGGGGTGAATCAGTTGTATCAAATCCTTTACTTTTGAAATTAATTAATTCCACTTTAACTTCAATCTGTTATTAAGTGTGAACATGAAATGCAAATAAAAGAAAGCAAACACAAAGACACCAGATTTACATGGAAAACCTAATTGTTGTGCAATTTTTGCACACACGCCCCACTAAAGGTGGGGACCCTCGTTTTCGCTTTTTGGTGTCTTGGCCTTTCTATTTTGGAGTTTTTCTTGCTTGGGCATGTGCTTTGATGTTCGTCCAGCCAGTTGGAATGGCCCATTTATGATTTAATTTAACAACCTAAAGTTTTGGGTGAATTTCAAGATTTTCACTATGTTTGGGAAAATCCGCCCTGGCTGGACTTTCCCGGTTTCCCTTTGGTGCTTGGTAACGACTGCCTTTTGCTCAAGTCTGGGGAAATCCATCATGTCCGTATTTTTCCAAATTTCGTTGCTCTGTTGGATCCCCGGATTTTTGGTCTCGTTCGTCTTGTCGATCACATTAATAGCGATTGCACAGATTTTGGGGCGATGTTATATTGAGTTTGATTATTTACTTGCCATTTGAGTTTGGAGTGCTGGAGCTTGAGGTGTTTTGCTGGATTGTGCATTTGGAAGTGACTTCGAGTGTTGCATTTGGATTTCTTGAGCATTATTTGTTTTTTGCTTGTGCTTGAGGTTTATTGCCAGCTTCCTTGGTTTTAGTTTCCTCTATTGTCATGGTATGTAGATATTCTCTCTCTTTTGGTTTGAGTTGCTTTGTTGTATGCACTTTCATGTTGTTCTTTGCTACCTTCTTGCTTGAATGTGCATGTTTCCTGGCCATTTTAGGATTCTATGTCTTGCCAGTCTGTTCAGGTTCTTATCTTGAGTATTTTCTTTGGGCTAGTCTTTCGTTGTTGTCTTTGGGGCTTTCTTTCCTTTTCCATGAATTTCTTATCCTTGTTTGCAAGCAAGTTGTGCCTAAGTTGTTCCGTGTTTTTATGGCAGAGGCTTTAGGGTTCTTGACCTACGACATAGCCAATCCCTCCCAATTCGTTGAGAGGTGAGTTTTAAGTTCATGGTTGATCCATTGCAAGATTAGATCAAGTCATTATCGAGTTGCAAGCTCTTAGTCTATGTCCATTCGATCTATTTGGGTGAGAACAAGAGAATCATAGGCGTTCAGGTTTTCATTGTCCTCACAGAATTTCATCTCTACTAGATTTCGCTGGGTTTTCCTATTTCCTCTCAGTTCTTCGTAATTTGCTTTAATCTAGACTTTTGTTGGCATCGCGAAATTCCGCTTCTTCTAGATTTTCCCGATGTCCATTGTCAGGTCGTTCTACCGATTTCAAGCTTTCATGATAAATTTGTCTTGGTTCCATAGAAATCCACTCCTTCAGGATTTTCCTGGATGTTTTGTGCCCCCCTCATTTTCCCGGGTTGTTGAAACTATTGTTGTTTTCGGGGATTTCTGTCTAAGGCGGATTTTTCTGAAGTTTTGTGGGAATGAGAAATTTCATGATTATATAAGAATTTACTTGATGATTATGTATTTAGATGATTAAATGAACTTATGCTAAGTAGTTTCAAGTTATTCCTTTGTTATACTAACTGATTGAAATGTTTTTGTGGGGTTGTATGTTTGTTTCGCTAGATTCTGCCTACTCCAGATTTCCCCAGAATTCCTCTCCAGTCTGGATTCTGCGAATGAGGCTAAATCCTGAACTTTGAAATAGTTGATTTAATAAGGATTTTGACACTTTTTTATCTTGGATCTCATTTTGGTTGTCTTTACTTGTTTGCAGGCAGGATCAAGACAAGATGTTGTTGGGCATGGCAACGGAAAGCCAACGGATCCAAGTGCTGAAGCTTCTCCTATCTCTGAGGCAGAAAAGGTAAACATGGACATAAAGAGTAAGATTCCTAAGAGCAGATTGACTTTTGTTTGGTCAATAATTACTGATACCAATGTGGCTATGTGGTACAATGAAGAGTTCAAGGCTGAAATGGCATCACAGAACCTCCCTTTGCTAGGCAGAAGAACTTTGGAATCTGGGTTAGCACATGTACTTGGTTTCCCCTCCATAGTACAATGCTATGAGTTGGTGCTTGAATGTGCCACGAACTATGCCAAGGGAACACAAAGGATAATTGGTCCCCAGGGAAGGGTTGTTGCAAATTTTGACCCTATGTCCATTGCTAGAACTTTTCATATACCTGATAGGTCACATGTGTTGGCTTTTGATATGGATGTAGCAAAGAAATACTATGAGGAGAATGTGGTTAAGTCCCAGTACATGATCAATTCTTGGTTGGAGAAGCCCAAGTCTCACTTCTCGAAGTTGCCTAAACTTAAATTCAAGACGGAATAATATAATGCCATCACTCTCCTCACCAGGTTGGTAGGGATGAAGAATGTAGGGGTATTCGAGAGCTAGATGTTTAATTTTATTGCTCAGATGGAACAAGGTATAGACTACCACTCAGCAGGTGCCATAAGTGCAGTAATCCATGAGCAGATGTGCAATGTCTTGCAGACCAAGACCTTCACCATTACTTCCTACTCGGTGTATCCATTGGCAAGATTTCACCCATACAAGGGGTTGAGTACTAGAGGTATATTTGGGTAGGATGCAATCTATGAGGTGTATCCACAGCTTCACCTGGGATGAGGTAGCTATAGAAGGGAAAATGATGCATTTAATATGTATATTACACCACTTATTGGGGATACGGATTCGGTTTGTCATCAAGATAGTCATCTAAGACAGTAGTGCCTTAGTGATTTCAATTCAAAATCACAACAAAGACACAACCAACTATGCTATAAAGCGGGAAAAAGCACAATTGATCCCCCATTGATCCTTTGAGAGAAATGAATGCAACAAGAAATAGATTCAACATAAACAGATACCATGAAAGACAAAAAGAAAACACAAAGATATATGTGGGGAAAACCCTTTCAAGTAAAAACCCCACACTCCAAAATTTTGAGCCATTGTATTATTCAGCAACAAAAACTAGTTACAATACAATATCAGGCTCAAAGCCAATACAGGAGTTACATCTTGTTCTACTAGAGAAGTAACAGGTACCTGCAAGATTCCTCTCAGCTCCTTAGATGACTGTCATAGCTAGCCTCATGGCCAGCCTATTCATTCGACCTCCAATGATTCCCATGCCCAGATCTGAGAGATAGAGTGTTCATAGTTACATTGCCTAAGCAAACTACTTGAACACCCTCTCCATCTCTCTTCAAATCTTTTCACACCTTCGGCTCTCCAACCTGCAAGTCCAACTATTGCAATCTCGCATCATGCATCATGCATTATGCTTGTAGCCTCATGGTCGTGCATCTCGCACTTGCTCTGCAATAGACGACTAAACCCTTGACTCGCAAACTCACGTCTGGCTCTTCTCCTTCACCATTCTTGAGAAATAACACATCTCTCATCCATATGTAACTAACTCAACAAGAGCAAAGAAGACCATTTGCAAATCACGCAACTAGTCAGATCTAATAGATCTCCCTACAATGAGTCATCCATGCATTCAATGCCAACACAAAAATGGTTGAGCTTGCCACCCTTCGTTGACAAAAGCAACTACCACAATAACTATCATGGCATCCATCCAATCACAATCCAACCAGGTGCCACGCGTCCAAGACCCATCAGCAATCACAGTTCACAGAGCAACCAAAATGGTCAAACAGACATCGGGCGCGTCCAAGACTTCAAGCCAAATCTAACACTACCGGAGCCAGACTCGGAACAAGAGTCGAAACAGGACTCCACTGAAAAAGCACACTGCCAGAGTCGGAGTCGAAGATGGAGACGGAACTGGAGTCGAAACACGACTCCACCGAAATTACAGGTTCAGGAACCAATTCGGTTCCACGTCCACCCGCAGCAAAGAGGAACACATCAGAAACAGAACTGATCGGGTAAAGTCAACCCGAGGTCAAACCAAGATGGGAACATTGGAGTCTGAGTCAGGGATGGAACAGGAATAGAAACAGGACTTTACCAAAAGTCCAAGATCAGGAACCAAATCGGTTCCAGTTCCTCCTCCGCCAACTACAAGAAACAACAATCCAGAACCAGGACAAGGCAGAGGAAAACACCCTGAAGAGAATCCAAACATCCAGAGGAATTGGATCACAAAAGCAAGAGTCGAACCCTGAGTCAGAACAGAAATAGAAACAGGAACATGGCAAACAGACATTGCCAACTTCCAAAACTGGTTCTGCCTCCGCCAGAACCAAGCGGAGAGCAACAGACTGTAGGAGCCGGAGCCGGAGTTGGATCCAGAGCTAAACTCAAAACATGAAAAAAGGAACAATGCCAGGTTCCAATCCGGATCCCCCTCCACCAGAACAAAACACAAAGAACCAAGAAAGTGGGGAGCGGAGCTGGAGATGGAACGGGAACAAGACCCGAAACAAGGCAAACAGAACAATGCCAAGTTCCATCCCGGTTCCACCTCCGCCAGAACAAAAGACTTTGCCAAGGAAATAAGAGAATTCACCTAAGTCTTCAAAGGGGGGCACCAGAAAGTTGAGGCATAATTCCCAACAATCTCCCACTTGCCAAAGACTTTCAGGCATCCTCTAAACAAGCCCGAACAAGGACCAACACATGCTCTCACACTCCAATCAAGACCACTGCAACAACATCAAAAAGATGTCCACCACCTTAAGCAATAGCTCCAAACACAGGAACACACCAAGTTGAAACAGCAACAGTCTCAGGAATGAAAGCAAAAGATCCTCCAGACGGCAAAGGCAAAAAATAGCAAAGCACCACTCCAACCAAACTTCAGAACAAGAAAAAACTGACCAGCTAGAAAGGCAACCATGAACAGACTGCCCTCATCCAATTGATCAAACCCACGTGACTGAAAACTAGCACCCACAACTCATGCTGAAACATCCAACCACCCATACCTTAAAGGTATGACCTAAAAGTGAACTCATGCGATCAAAAGAAACCCACCCATCTCAGCAGCAAACAAGCACCCTGTGTCAACCAGTCATAGACCAAACACATCAAAGTACTCTCACTGCAAGGGCACTGTCCAAATGAGTGCAAATAGAGCACCATCAAAAATGCTCCAGGCATACCAAGTCCACCAAACCCAGCATAAAGAAATGTAACCATGTAGTTCCAAGGAACATCCATACTAATCTGCAACATCTGCAACCACCTGCTACAAGAAAAATTTCTCTCAACTGTCTTCCACAGTTCTTCCAAACACCTCCAAAGCTGACTAAAGAAAGAAGCAAAGGCACCTTCGTGTCATCACCCAGGTGAAAACACATGACCACAAATAGTGACCAACCCGGTACCACAAAGGCAACTCACATCTAAAGTCACAAGAGCAATCAGGAAGAACAAGACCAGATAAGAGAGAAACTGCAAATCAACAAGAAACATGTCCTTCTGCAAACACTTCTAAAAGCCAGTTGTGACAAGAATGGTCTTCTTTACATCCCAAAGAGAAAAGCCTTGACAACATCCAACAAAACATGGATGTAAGCTCCTCAAAGAAGATCATAACTACCCATATAACCATCTCCTTTTAGTCCTCAAAAGCACAAGGAGATAAACTATGTTTTCCAACCTTTCATTATGAATCCTCCAGAATCTAAACCAACTCAAGATTCATAACATGAAAGATAAAACATAAAGCACTTGAAAAGTATAATGGGTAAATACCTTTCACAATGACACCACTGCCGAGCAAACCAAGAAGAAAAGAGAAACATGCTCATCCAAGATATACAAGCCATCATGGCTAACCTAAGAGCATTCTCCTTCAAGATCTCTGTTGAATTTACATTCAACCAAAGTGCAGGCTTCTCGGACTTTCAGTTGTAAAAACAACATTCACTTAAGAATTCAAGCCTCACCTTTATTCTCCATGCATCCATGAGTATCAACACCTGTCATCTCATGCTAACTCCAAACTGTAGCACTGCAATAACCAGAATTCCTCCAGCATATGACCAATGTACTCAAAGTAAAGAGAACCCCCAGACCACTGTCAAAGTTCCATAACCTAGAACAGGAACTTATCATGACACCATGATCTACACATCTCCAAGGGAGATACCATGCTTCAAGTGAACTGTCCATGGTCTTCAAGAGAAAAACAACATGCCAAAACTCTAATGCACAAGCAAGAGTATACCATGACATAAAGCAAACAACTCTAAACCAACATCACCTGTCAAGCACCACCAGCAACTCAGCCAAAGACTACCAAGGTCCTTCATGGATCCAAAGTGCTACACATCTTCAAATAGTGAACATGCAGATGCAAATTTTGCAACACCAAAGAAGACACCAATCATTGCTAAAGCTCCCACTGAAATGTGACACTGAGCTTTCCAAGCACCATGACTGACCACACTATCACTGTCAAAAGCTTACACTATGCCAATGTACCCAGCTCTCCATGACATCATGATCCACATGCTTCAGGTCCCCATCACTAACTATTCAGGTACTCAAACGCCATTCCTCCTCTCATCTCAAAACAGCCACACCAATGCACAAGTGACCATAGACAAGGTCAGCTAATAGATCTGCACAACATGGTTACACCCTCGTGATATAGACAGTCCACTTCTGAGTTGTCTCACAACAAGCATGTAGGTAAGGACAGCCTACAATATTGTACAACCCATGGATGCAACCAAAAGTAAACCTGCAAATCTATCATTGCACTGGAAACTGAAAAACTGAGATAATCAAAGAGAGCAGCCAAAGCAGACAATCATGACTCAAATCAGCAATAGATCTAATTTGCTAGTCACGTCCACAACCCAAGCACCAAAGTCTAGAAAACCATCAAAGCATACCACAAGAATGTTGAAAGAGAAACATACCGACACTCCCATGTAGAGAAGACACCACTCCTCAAAACCAGTTGAACTGCAGCTATCTCATCCAGTCACACCCCAGAAACTAAGATCTAGAAAAATAACAAATAGCAATTCCACAAAACACAAGTTTTCCTTGACCGTGCAAAACCTGCAAAAAACCACAGTGTTTCCAAAACACCCACACACCTCCATATTCACTGCTCATCTGGACAACTCAGGATTCTGCACACAACCACCACAATAAACCAGAACAATGAAAGAAAAAGAGAATGCATCGTAGACTTTTTCGGAAAATCTACACAAAACCTTCAGAGCCAAAGACATGAATCTGAACCATGCAAGTGCAAGAAAGAGGCACACAGGAACAACAGGTCTGTTTCAGACCAGTTCCAATTGCACTGTCATGCACAAGCACAAGGAAGAGCCAGGCTATCCAGAAGTTGCAGACCACCAAGGTCACCTCATAGCCTCCATGCAATTAGAGCACTAGAGAAAATTCCTTCAGTGCTAAGTCAGAAACACCCAGCACAAGCACAACATTCCATAGCTGAACAACGACACAAGCTAGTCCATACCACCAAGGAGCCTCTCACATAGATGCCCAGTATGAACACCACGCTTTGCTACAACACAACCATGAACACGTCTCATGCCCTTTGCATCAGGAACAATTTTACCAGTCAGGAGCTTCAGATCATCTTGCCACAACATGACCCACTCCATACTTTTCCAGCGTCTTTCAAATTGTATGTTGAATCAATGAAGCACACACTTCCACTCACTGAAGGACCAATCACCAACTGATTTCTCCAGACTTCCTCAAGCTTGTCAAGCTAAGAAATCACCATAGGATAAAACCCAGAACTTCAGCAACCAGGAGAAGGCTCTGATACCACTATCGGTATCATCAAGCCACGACCTCCCTTAAAGATGCTCTGATACCACTTGTCAGTATCACGAGCAACAAGCTACCAGCTCTGATACCACTTGTTGGGGATACGAATTCAGTCTGTCATCAAGATAGGCATCTAAGACAGTAGTGTCTTAGTGATTTCAATTCAAAATCACAACAAAGACACAACCAACTATGCTATAAAGTGGAAACAAGCACAGTTGATCCCCCATTGATCCTCTGAGAGAAATGAATGCAATAAGAAATAGATTCAACATAAATAGATACCATGAAAGACAAAAAAAAAACACAAAGATATACGTGGGGAAAACCCTTTTAGGTAAAAACCCCACACTCCAAAATTTTGAGCCATTATATTATTCAGCAACAAAAACTAGTTATAATACAATATCAGGCTCAAAGCCAATACAAGAGTTACATCTTGTTCTACTAGAGAAGTAACAGGTACCGGCAAGATTCCTCTCAGCTCCTTAGATGACTTTCATAGCCAACCTCATGGCCAGCCCATTCATTCAGCCTCCAATGATTCCCATGCCCAGCTCCGAGAGATAGAGTGTTCATAGTTACATTTCCTAAGCAAACTGCTCGAACACCCTCTCCATCTCTGTACAAATCTCTTCACACCTTTGGCTCTCCAACCTGTAAGTCCAACTACTGCAATCTCACATCATGCATCATGCATTATGCTTGCAGCCTCATGGTCGCGCATCTCGCACTTGCTCTGCAATACACGACTAAACCCTTGACTCGCAAACTCACGTCTGGATCTTCTCCTTCACCATTCTTAAGAAATAACACATCTCTCAACCATATGTAACCAACTCAACAAGAGCAAAGAAGACCATCCATAAATCATGAAATTGGTCGGATCTGACAGATCTCCCTACAACGAGCCGTCCATGCATTCAATGCCAACACTAGAACGGTTGAGCTTGCCACCCTTCGTTGACAAAATCAACTACCACAATAACTATCATGGAATTCGTCCAATCACAATCCAACCAGGTGCCAAGCATCCAAGACCCATCAGCAATCGCAGCTGATAAAGCAACCAAAATGGTCAAACAGACATCGAGCATGTCCAAGACTTCAAGCCAAATCTAACACTCCCGAAGCCGAACTCGAAACAGGAGTCAAAACAGGACTCCACCGAAAAAGCACACTGCCGGAGTCGAAGTCGGAGATGGAGACAGAACTGGAGTTGAAACATGACTCCACTGAAATTACAGGTTCAGGAACCAATTCGGTTCCGCGTCCGCCCACGGCAAAGAGGAACACATCAGAAACAGAACTGACCGGGTAAAGTCAACCTGGGGTCAAATGAAGATGGGAACACCAAAGTCGGAGTCAGGGACGAAACAGGAACAGAAATAGGACTTTACCAAAATTCAAAGATCAGGAACCAAACTGGTTCCGATTCCTCCTCCACCAACTGCAAGAAACAATAATCCAAAACCAAGACAAGGCAGAGGAAAACACCCCGAGGAGAATCCAAACATCCAGAGGAACTGGATCACAAAAGCAGGAGTCAGAAATAGGAACATGGCAAATAGACATTGCCAACTTCCAAAACTGGTTCCACCTCCGCTAGAACCAAGCGGAGAGCAACAGACTGCCGAAGCCGGATCCAGAGCCAAACACGGAACATGACAAAAGGAACAATGCCAGGTTCCAATCTGGATCCCCCTCTGCCAGAACAAAACTTGAAGAACCAAGAAAGTGGGGAGCGGAGCTGGAGATGGAACGAGAACAAGACCTGAAACAAGGCAAACAAAACAATGCCAAGTTCCATCCTGGTTCTGCCTCCGCCAGAACAAAAGACTTTGCCAAGGAAACAAGAGAATTTTCCTAAGTCTTCAAAGGGGGGCACCAGAAAGTTGAGGCATAATTCCCAATAGTTGTAGGGTGCTGAACATGTTAGGATTTCAGACAAAGCCAAGGAATTGATAAGGAGGTATGGGGCATGGTTCATTCAATTCCCTACTTTCTCCTACATTAGGATTGATGGCTATCAAAGGGCTCCTTACAGACTCCCAAGGTACCCAATGGACCACATCATACTGTTCGAAGTCACAAGGTAAATTTGTGATTTGAATGTAATTGTGAAGGGAGACAAGCATAAAATGGGGTTTGGGAATGACTTCCCCTTGAAGATAGGCACAAATGAGGTATGCCCTTCCTGACCAAGTAGAAGAGGATGGAAATTTGATTCAGGGTCATATCTTCGATGCTGTGAAGGACAAACCAGTTGGATAGATTGAATGGTTAGAGGAGGAAAAGATGGAATTGGAGAAAATTATGGCTCATGTGGTTAAATATACCAAAATGTGGTTGAAGCACAAAACGCTAGAGTTAGAAAGTGAAGCTGTCCAGTGCACCTATGATTTGATGGGAGACTCGGAGTCTCATTCTGCTTTCGAGGAGTCACATGAGCAAGATACTAAGGGTAAGACCAAGGTGGACTCTCCCTTCAAGATTAAAGTTAGGGATGTTCAAACTGAAGAGGTAGCAGATGTAGGTAAACAAAGAAAGCTTATTGCCAAGAAGAGAAGGCATGTTTCAAGGAGAGGCTGAGAAAGATAAGGAGGAAAGGGAAGAAGTGGATGTTGCTGCTCCTTTGCTCAAGATAAGAAGACTCATGAGAAAGTCACAAAAGGAAAAGGAAACTTCCAAATCAGAAAAGGAGGTTGAGAAACCTGTGGTAGAAATAGAAAGTTTAAGGGAAAGAACACGGGTATATATGAGGAGGTCAAGGACTCCTTCCCAAAAGGATGCTACATCAAAAAAAGATGTTGCTATGACTGCTCCTATCATTGAACAAGAGAACATTCCCCCTCCTCAAGATATTGGCAGTGTGCTAGAAATGCCAAGGAAGGATCAAGATCCTAAGGATTTGGGTGAAGAAGAATTCCAGGAAGGAGACCTCTACAATGCAAAGGCAGAAATTGATAAGGTAATCCAGTCTCCCTTGGTAGCCTATGCGGATTTACTTGCAAAAGAGAAATTAGGAAAATTCCCTCAATAGGAGGAGATATCAGCTAGGGTTCCTTTACTAGCACAGGTTATTGAAGAGGAGCAGTCTCTAGAGAAAGAGGATCTGACCAAGGAGATCCCTAATGTGCCAAGTATTTAGAAAGATGAACCTAGTGTCCAGCAGGAGTAGGATAAATAGGATAAATTGCCAACCGAATCCACTATTCCAGGTTGGCTGGATAGAGAATTAAAGAGTAAATTGGTAATAGTGGAAGACACTCCTCCCAGTTGGGATGACCTAATGGCTAACATTGGGATAGGGAAGACCAAGAAGAAGGCTAGGGTTGTATCCAGGATTGAGAGGGATGGATCAGGCAATAGAGTGGCTCATATTGCTACCCCTGCTCCAGAAAAAGATAGAGATGGAGTGATTGCAAGGGACTATCATGTGCAGACCATTGATTTAGAGCATGATTCTATGGAGCAAGATATTGAGGAGTATGAAGGCTCCAGTGCTGTAATTGTAGGTAGATTAAAGAAGGAGGTACAAACCAGGCATGAGCTGGAAAGGGAGAATGAGAAATTGAAGAGGTACTTGCAGGAGTTGATGAAACCATTGCAGTCCATTGGCTCTTACTCCTCTACTGTTGGTTTCTTGCCCCAATAAAAAATCTTCGAGCTTGAGCAAATGAAAGGAACTACACATGCCACAATGGTTTGGTTGCAGGGAGTCTAGACCAAATGAGATGGTGCCATCAAGGATATCTTGTCGACTGCAGGGGATGGCATGAGGTCAGTGGATTGGTTGAAGACTATATTAGCCCAAGACAAGGAGGATATTGATCTCTTGTTGTTTAAAACAAGAACAATTATGGAATACACTAAGGATAAACTGGTGAAGAGTGGGATTCTTCCTTTTCTGAGGGTTTTCGAGCCTTGGGAATGGTTCGAGATCTTGTAGATGAGGCAAAGGGCCTTGGAGAAGATTCATAAACAAGGGAAGCAGATTGAGGACACTTTGACTGGCACTCATGATAAGTGCATCTCATTCTTTGAAATCATGACAGGGAGGAAGAAGTTCGCTCCAAAGCATCTCAATTTGGAACAACTCAGGAAATGGTGGAGAGATGTCTATTCTCCAATCAGTGAAGGTATAGTCACTGAACATCAGCTAGATGATGTTGCAACCTACATTGTAGTTATTGATAGGTATTTAACAAATAAGGTTGATTGGGATGGCCCAGTAAAGCAGGAAAGAGATGACATCAAGTCTCTTGAAAGAAGAGTTAGGGTTTTGCCTATGCCACCTATTGCCGAATTGGATAGAGTATTGTTGGTAGTGCGTGCTAAAGATAATGATGGGAAGTATTTATATAGGGCCGCATCAAAGTTTGTGCTTCCCATTATCCACATGCATTGGATCGAGTTTTGAGACCGCAAGACGACTTGGATGAAATGGGTCTAAATTACACATTTCATGTTGTATTCAAATATCTTTTGAGGCTGACCTATTGTGTGGCATTTTTATTACTGTAAAACCTTGTTTGGGCTGACCTATCTTGGCGGTTCTCTATAAATTGGGCATGACGCTTCATTTGTAGGAGAAATTTATAGACAGAAAATTGAAGAAGTACTTGTAGGATTTTATGAAACCCTTGCATTACATTGGCTCTTCCTTCTCTGCTACTAGTTTCATGCCCCAAGAAACAATCTCCGAGCTTGAGAAAATGAAAGGCACTACACATGCCACAGTGGGTTGGTTGCAAGGAGTCTAGACCAAAGGAGATGGTGCCATCAAGGATATCTTGTCGACTGTAGGGGATGCCATGAGGTCAGTGGATTGGCTGAAGACTGTATTAGCCCAGGACAAGGAGGATATTGATCTCCTGTTATAGAAAAAAAGAACAATTATGGAATACACTGAGGATAAACTAGTGAAGAGTGGGATTCTTCCTTTCCCAAGGGTTTATGAGCCTTGGGAATGGTTCGAGATCTTGCAGATAAGGCAAAGGGCCTTGAAGAAGATTCATAAGCAAGGGAAGTAGATTGAGGACACTTTGACTGGCATTCGTGATAAGTGCATCTCATTCTTTGAAATCATGACAGGGAGGAAGAAGTTCGCTCAAAATCATCTCAATTTGGAACAACTCAGGAAATGGTCGAGAGATGTCTATTCTCCAATTAGTGAAGGTCTAGTCACTGAACATCAGCTAGATGATGCTGCAACCTACATTGTATTTATTGATAGGTATTTAACAAATAGGGCTGATTGGGATGGCACAGTAAGGCAGACAAGAGATGACATCAAATCTCTTGAAAGAAGAGTTAGGGTTTTGCCTGTGCCACATATTGCCGAATTGGACAGAGTATTGCTGGCAGTGCATGGTGAAGTGGAGCATGCTAAAGATAAGGATGGGAAGTACTTATATAGGGTTGCATCAAAGTTTGTGCTTCCCATTATCCACATGCATTGGATTGAGTTTTGAGACCCCAGGCTGACTTGGATGAAATTGGTGTGAATTGCACATTTCATGTTGTATTCGAATATCTTTTGAGGCCAACCTATTGTGTGGCATTTTTATTATTGTAAAACCTTATTTGGCCTGACCTATCTTAGGGGTTCTTTATAAATTGGGCATGATGCCTCATTTGTACGAGATAGTTATTGACATACAATAGAATACAAAGAAATAGAGTGGCGCATAGAATAGAGATTTCATATTTGAGCGAATTAGGGCTATCTTCAAGCAAGTATTGTAACAGAAGACTGGAATTGTTGCCATTCTGGATGACTTAATATAGGGAAGGATATTGTGATTTGGTATCTCTCTTGTGTTGATTTTATCTGGCATGGTTCTTGTTTTTTTATCTTTAAAATTCCTTAAGTTTATTGTTAGATAGTTTGGTGATGCTTAGGGTTTCATGTTTAGAATGTTTGCAGTGATCTCTAGTCCATACTTTTTGTAGTTAGCTGATTGTTAGCTGCTTTGCAAAGTTAGCCTAGACTTAAAATTGTGTTTAGTTTAATCTTGAATGTTTTTTCATTTCAATTTCAATAGGGTTGTCATGAATGAATGCCCATGATTTGAAAATCTTTAAATACCTTAGAAGATTGCACTATTTTTGTGAGATTGCAAATTTATTTGGGTCAAACAAAAAGTATTTTATGAGAGATCGATCCATTTTGAGCATCTTATCTTTTGGAATTGTCAGTCTTAGGGTTAGAATTAGTCTTAGAATTATCTCTGAAACCTTTATCTTTTGTTATTTTCTTTATCATCTCAGATAAATTTAGGGTTTGAAGTATCAACTCATTGTTAGATCTGATAAATTAAAATTCCAGTGTTTGCTTGTAGTAAGGTCCCTTTGTGATTACCAACATTTTCACATTATCTCTGAGTTGTTGTATTTGCATTGTCAAGACCTGACATTAGAGACCTTGGGGTTATCTCTTTTCCATAGAGATTTACCTTTCAAGAGATATAGGATCTAATATTCTTACTGAGTTGTTGTTATGCAAAAAACAACATCAATAGTGAAATTGTAGACAAAGGAAAATCAATGGTAGATCCCATAGTAGTATTTGAAGAGGTACCCTCTTACCAGCCAATATCAAAGATAAAAATCTATTCTAGAAAGAAGGAGAGGGTAAAGAAGAAGAAAACATTACCAACCCCTACTACATCAGAGAGATCAAGGGAAACTTCTCCTTGGAGCTCAGTGCCATCACCTCCTAGGTAGTCTTCCCCTATCATAGTTGATATTGATTAACCTCCTAGGGATTATCTTCTAGTAGGTAAGCCACTGGACAAGAAGCAAAGAGTTGAGGTGATCAGGGTTGTTGATTACCCTGATACTGATGAAGATGTCATTTTGATAACACCTAAAGATATGTAGCAAGGGATACCTTCTCCCCCAAGTGAAGTTGCATCAAGCTCAAGAATAATTATCCTTAGGCTAGGCAAGACAAACTTGAGTGGCTTGAATAATGTTGATAATTTGAGGCAAGATGCTTTCAACGAATTCATGGAAGATGATGTTGAAATGCACAAGACAACTGAGGGGGGGGTAAATCAGTTGTATCAAATCCTTTACTTTTGACCTTAATTAATTCCACTTTAACTTCAATATGTTATTAAGTGTGAACATGAAATGCAAATAAAAGAAAGCAAACACAGAGACACCAGATTTACATGGAAAACCTAATGAGGGAAAAACCACAGTGAGGATTAGCTCACAATATAGTAATGATGTAATACCAGATACAAAGTCTCATTTCTAGAGGGCTCATTGCTAGATACAAAGGCTCACTACCTAGATATAAGGGCTCACTGCCTTAAAAGGGACTTAATATCCAAAAGGAGGCTCACTACCTACAAAAAATGAAAATATAAATAAAGATCCGCCACAAGGGTTCCACACATTCACAACTCGATCAAAAGATTGTAGACACCATCAAATCACTACTTTCAGGAATCCAACACATTAAATTATTATTGCCTCAATTCGCTCTTTCACACTCTACGTTTTGCACTTGTTTGCACAATTCACTTGATTTCTTGATTCATGGATGGATGGACGATCAATTCGCAACAACTTGATTTTATTTTATACCATCTTCAACCTTAGAAACATTCTCCAAGGTCGGCTAAACATTATTCAAAGTACAAAATTTAAATTAGGTGGATAAGAATGAGAGAGGACCAATTACACATTTAATTAGGACCCAAAAAACATCTTGGATTGATCACACGCTTCCTTAATTTGATATAAAATCTTAATTTAACATGTAGACACTAGGTCGGCCAAACCTAATGAAAACATGAATGATCTTTGAAGTACGTGCATATCCAACAAGATGATCACATGTGGATCACTCAACATGCTTCACCAAAAAATTTACCATCTCTAAAAACACTTCAGGTACATGCACAATAGCTACAACCAACTTCATTCACAGAAAACTCTTCAACAGTCCAACCGGACCAACCAGCAACACACAGGAGCTTTGGAGCACCAAATACTAATCATGTTTATTAAAACACATAAATCATCAAAATAAATCAACTCCCAGATCTACAAGATCTGAAACCAAATTCCAAAAGACTGTGGAGCCAAAATATTTCTCCTAGTCCTTAAACAAATAGTTCTGCCAAATCAGTTCACACACTGGTGAGCACATCTTAAACTCTTCATTGAATCAGAAGTTGAAACTCATAATTTTTTGTCCATTAAAGCTCATGAACACACCTACATATCCACATAGGCATATGATCAACATAGAATAAATTCAGAGCACAATACTAAAGCACACTCAGAACACACACTTGAATACTACCTTAATTATTTCTCAAATTTTCTCAAAATTACTTGGCAAAAGCATAATTAAAACTTCATGAATACAAATCCATGTACTCTAAGAACTTCTACAGTATCTCAACTATATGAGTACCATCTGAAATCAACCTAAACATTGTTGAAATCAATGAAAACACCACCAAACACATCTATACTTGCAACAATGTCCCCTGTGTCATTGATGGCAATACATGATGTGAAAGAACATCAAAGACAACATACACAATCTTCAGAGATGACAACCTACACAAGCATAAAATTTTCACATGATTCTTTCTCCCCCTTTGACATTAATGGCAAAGGAAAAACTCTTTCCACATAAACCTCTAGTCACTCCCCCTTGGGAGTACACCCACATCACATACTGCAACAATGCACTTCTCTATGCCCCCTGAGGAGTAGACCTCATTCATCAATCCAGATCAAGAGTATGTGAATCCACTAGACTGATGCACCTCCATGTGCATTTAGTTCAAGGAAGGAGGGGAAGTAACCCCTAACTTCCCCCTGAGATACCCAAAAGTATCCTTTAGAAGAGACTTAGTGAAAATAACATAAATTTGTTCCTTGTTAGGTACATATTCAAGTCTAACTTAATTCTTCAACACCTTCTCCCTCAAGAAATGATACCTAATAGATATGTGCTTTCTTCTAGAATGCATTACTGTATTCTTCAAAAAAATTATAGCACTTGTATTGTCACATAAATAGAGATAGCTTCACCACTCACCACACCTATGTCATTCAAAGTTTGTGTTATCCATAGTACCTATGTACAGTAAGATGCTATTGCAATATACACTTCTTTTGTAATGGTTAAAGAAACTGAACCTTGTTTCTTACTCAACCATGAAACTAATCTTCCTCCAAGGAAGAATGAATCGCCACTTGTACTCTTCCGATCATCTACACATCTATCCCAATCTGCATAGGTGTAGGCATTCAATATGAAATCATTATCCTTTGGATACCATAGCCCATAGTCTGGAGTTCCCTTAAGATATCTAAATATCATACATGTGCTTCCTTAGGTTCTGCTTGAAATCTTCCAACTAAAAATACTACATGCATGATGTCTAGTCTAGTAGCAGTAAGATACAGTAGTCCACTAATCATGGATCTATACCACTCTGATCAACTTTAGTTGATTCATCATCCTTACTTAGCTTACATCCAGTTACCATAGGGTACATGTTGGTTTGGAGTCATCCATTCCAAACTTCCTTAACAATTCCTTAACATACTTAGATTATGAAATGAATATCCCTTTGTCAGTTTGATTTACTTAAAATACGAGGAAGAAATTCAACTCACCAATCATAGATATTTCAAATTATTAATGCATCTCTTCTACAAATTTATTACACATACATTCATTTCCGCCAAAGATAATGTCATCAAAATATACCACAACTATCAACATTTTTTTTTCTCAACCTTAAAGTAAAGATTGCTATCTGCAAACCTTTTTTTGAATCCTTGCTTTTTCAAGTATTTATCCAACCTTGCATAAAAAGCTCTGGGAGCCTATTTAAGTCCATATAATGCCTTCTTTAACTTACAAACCATCTCCCATTTTTGTGAGAGTTGAAAACCTTCTGGTTTCTCCATGTATACTTCTTCTTCCAGTTCTCCATTCCAAAATGCAGACTTGACATCCGTTTGGTACACTTTGAAGTATTTATGAGCTGAAAATTCCAAGAACATCTGAATGGAATCCATTCTAGTTACAGGTGCAAAATTTGCTTCAAAATCTATTCCTTCAACCAATGAATATCCTTTGCATACAAGTCTTTCTTTATTCCTTACCACTTCACCATCTTCATTTAGCTTATTTCTGAATACCCATTTTGAGCCAATTATATTATTGTTTGTTGATCTAGGGACTAGTTCCCATGTCTCATTCTTCTCTATCAACTACAATTCCTCTTTCATTGCTCTAACCCATCTTTCATCATTACATGCCTCACTTATAGTCTTAGTTTCTATCTTAGAGAGTAGACACAAGTTTACCTGAACCACTTTGCTTCTTGTATTCACTCCTTCACTTATGTCTCCAATTATTTGTTCCTCGAGATAATTTTTTGGTACATATTTAGGAGTCTTAGGTGCAGGTTCCAGAATCTCCTCTTTATCACTTTGTTATTTCTCTTCCTTTTCTTCCTCTTGAAATTCCCCATAGATAGGATCATCAGGTTCAACTTCATTTATTTCTACTGGTCTATACATGGCTTCATCAACTTTTACATTAACACTTTCAATTATTTTCCTCAGTCTTTTATTAAAGCATCTATATGCCTTGTTGTTATTTGAATATCCAAGAAATATTCCTTCATCACATCTAGCATCAAACTTTCCAAGATTTTTGTCATCTCTTTTAATGTAACATCTGCTTCCAAATAATTTAATATATTTAACTGTAGGAGTCTTACCAGTCCATAACTCATAAGGAGTCTTAGTGTTTTTACCTCTAATCTGAACTCTGTAAACAAAAATTTGGATTGCTTCTCTCCAATACACATCAAGAACATTTTCTTCTTTCATCATAATTCTCATAGCCTCTTGAATAGTCTGATTCTTCCTTTCCACAACTCCATTTCGTTGATGGGTTCTACGAGCAGATTAATGTCTCTTTATGCCATTTTATTCACATAATGCATTAAACTCACCAAATATAAATTCTCCACCTTTATCAGACCTTAAACATTTGATTTTTAGGCTTTTCTCATTTTCTACTCTTTCCTTAAATACATTGAATCTATCAAGAGCCTGAGATTTCTCTCTAAGAAATGTAACCCATGTCATCCTAGAGTAATAATCAATTAAGAGCATAAAGTACACATCACCATTAAGGCTTCTTGTTCTTGTAGGACCACAGAGGTCTATACGACTTGATTCCAAATTTTTGGTAGATGATTGTTCCTTTCCTTTAAAAATGTTTCTTGTTTGTTTTCCCAACTGGAAACTTCTACAAATTGAATTTGAAGGCTTTGTGATTCTAGGAAGATCTTTGAAAACTTCCCTAGAGCTGATCTTGATCAAATTGTCAAAATTCACACGTCTCATCCTCCAGTGCTAGAGCCAACTTTCATTAATCATCACCTCCCTTAAGTTGATAGATGTTTCCATGAGTTCTTCTTCTAGCTGCTACCTTAGTTTTGGATTCTTTTAAGATCTCCTAGGTGTTATTCTGAAACACAAGCTTAAAACCTTTGCTACACATTTTTCCAACACTTAAGAAATTATGCCTTAAACCCTTAACATAATAGACATCATCAGTACTATGTTTCTCATCAAATATAATTGTTCCTTTACCAAAAATCTTAGCACTAGAGTCATCTCCAAACATAACTATTCCTCCACCATACTTTTCAAGTTTAGTGAACTTACTCTTATCTCCAGTCATATGATTGAACACCCACTGTCAATTACCCAAAAGTCTTCATCCTGTCTAGGATGAAAAAAGTCACCAGAATACCTTCTGTCTCATCCTTCTTGCTCTCTGGACCAGATTCCTTTGCACATCTTCCATGGTTAGCAGATACAACTTTAATTTCCAAGGCTAGAAATAAAAATTCATTTTTAGCTTCCTCAAAATCAAATTCATTATCAAAAATTATTGCATCTTCTTTGACATAATACAATTTCTTGAACTTCCTATGCTTTTTGTCTTTGTGATTATTATTATTATCCTTGTTCTTCTTTTGTTTAGCTCTATTAGGAAATATTGATGCATAATGACCAATATTAGCATAACTGAAACACTTAAAGGGCAACTTACCTTTGTATGTACCAGTACCTTTCTTCAATTTCCTTGTGATTTTTGCTTCGAACTCTTCTAAATCAACATCATCTGAGTCATTTCCTATCTTCATTGCTTTAAATTTTTTTTCAGTCTTCTCCTTATCTCTTGCAAATTTTCTCATCTCAAATGTAGTCAAGACACCAAATAGGTGCTCCTAAGTAAATGTCTTTGTATCATATGATTCTTCAATAGCAAAGTCTTTGTCACTATAATTCTCTAGTAGGGTCATCAAGATATTCTCAATAATACCTTCATCTTACATAGTACCACCTTGATTCTTGATTTCAGTTGCTATATGTTCAACTCTTTGATAGTAGCTTGTTATATCTTCACCTTCTTCCATTCTCAGGTTCTCAAATTTTTGCTTAGCAATCAATTTCCTTGACAAATTTAATCTATCATATCCTTCATAAATTTCTTTCAATTTTTCCCATACTTCATGAGAAATGCCTAGAGAAATAAATTTTGTCCTTTCAGTTTTAGATAGAGCAATGAAGATAGCATACCTTTCCTTTTCATTCTCCTCATAAGCCACAATCTCATCAGTAGAGGAAGGACCGTCGATTGGTATAACATACTTTGTCTCCACAACTTTCTAGGTCTTGAAACCAAGAGAAACTAGATAACCTCTTATATGTTATGTCTAGTCACTATAATCAACTCCATCAAAAATAGGGATCTGCAACTTGTGTGCCATCTAATCTACCTGAAGTGGTTAATTTTTTCATCAAGGAACCATAGCTCTAATACCAATTGTTGAAATGCACAAGACAACTAAGAGGGGGGGTGAATCAGCTGTATCAAATCCTTTACTTATAACCTTAATTAATTCCATTTTAACTTCAATCTGTTATTAAGTGTGAACATGAAATGCAAATAATAGAAAGAAAACATAGACACCAAATTTATTTAGAAAACCCAATGAGGGAAAAACCACGTTGAGGATTATCTCACAATATAGTAATGATGCAATATCGGATACAAAGGCTCACTGCCAGATGGATAATTGCCTAGATACAAAGGCTCACTACCCAGATACAAGGGCTCACTGCCTTAAAAGGGACTTACTATCCAGAAGGAGGGTCACTACCTACAGAAAATTAAAAGATAAATAAAGATCCACCAGAAGGGTTCCACACATTTGCAACTTGATCAAAAGATTATAGACACCATTAGCTCACTGCTTTCAGGAATCCAACACATTAAAGTATTGTTGCCTTAATTCGCTCTTGTGCACTCTTCTTTTCACACTTGTTCACACACTTCACTTGCTTGTTTGATTTGTGAATTGATGGATGATCAATTTGCAACAACTTGATTTTCTTTTATACCATCTTCAACCTTAGAAACATTCTCCAAGGTTGGCTAAACATTCTTCAAAGTACAAAATTCAAATTAGGTTGGCTACTCAACATTAGCTTAGTGGATAAGAATGATAGAGTACCAATTACATATTTAATTAGGACCTGAATGACATCTTGGATCGATCAAACACTTCCTTAACTTGATGCAAAATTTTAATGTAATGTGTAGACACTCGGTCGGCCAAACCTAATGAAAACACCAATAATATTTGAATTATGTGCATCTCCTACAAGATGATCACACGTGGATCTCTCAACACACTTTAGGTACATCCACAACAACTACAACCAACTTCATTCATAGAAAAATCTTCAACAGTCCAACTAGACCAACCAAAAACACATAGGAGCTCTAGAACAGGTCTTTTGGAGTGCCAAATACCAAGCACGTTTGTTAGAACAAATAAATAATCAAAATAAATCAACTCCCAGATCCACAAGAACTGAAACCAAATTTTAGAAGATTTTGAAGCAAAAAAAAATTCCCAATCCACAAACAAATAGTTATGTCAAACCAGTTCACACACCGGTGAACACATCTCTTACTCTCCATCAAACCAGAAGCTGAAACTTAGAATATATTGTTCATTTAAGCTCATGAACACACCTACAGATCTGCACAAGCATAGGATCAACATAGAAGAAATGCAAAGCACAAGACCAGAGCACACTCAAAACACACACTTCAATACGGCCTTCATTATTTCTCAATTTTTCTCAAAAGCACTTGGAAAAAGCATAATTACTTCATAAATACAGCTCCATATACTCTAAGCTCTTCTACAGTATCTCAACTATACAAGTACCATCTACAATCAACCTGAACTGTGTTGACATCAATGACAACATTAAGGACAACACCACCAAACACATCCATACTTGCAACATATGACTCGTTCATTGAAACAAAATAATTCAAAGATTTTGTGTGGAGAGAAAGTGTTCAAGAATACAATAAGAAGGTGGCTAAGGAGATTAGATTACACCCTAACCTTTTAGAGGAGGTTGTACAAGCTAATGTAAGGAATGAAATGAGGAATCAATTTCAAAATATTATAGCTAATGAGGCTAGAGCACTTGTACAAAGGAGTGGTATTTTATTATTGCCTGAATGGGATATAGTTCATGTTGTTGTACTTGATACGATAAGGAGAGCCAAGAAACCCTTATTCCAAATTAAAGAAGTGTAGACATCAAAAATATACGGATTGATCTTCCACATCTGATCTCAATCTTGCTAACATCACTTCTTCTTGAATCATCCCCTTTACTAATCAATTTAATTGAATAATCTTTATTTAATTAAATTTATCATATTTCCTCTCTTAATTAAATAAAATTTATTTAATTAAATCTAAAATCATTATTCCTCTCAACTTTGATTTATTTAAATCCTAAAATCTAAGTCAAAATTATCAAATCATCTAATTTCTACCTAAATTAATCAAATCAGGAATAATCCTAATCCTAATCACTCCAATCTTGTAGATTTTGCAACTTGCACCAATAAATCAATCTAATTGATTTATTAATTCATCTATTTTCCCTTAACTTGGCATAAAAAGGGAATATTCTTCAAATTTGAAAATCCCTCCAAAAGGGATGAGTACATCCAACAAGGCATTAAAGGCCTCTTACATGTCCTTTTCCTTGAGCCAAGTGGCATTTACTCCATTTCTCCTCTCCCTCCAACTTCTCATTTCACAAATTTCAAATTCCACTTAATTAAATTTATTTACACATTCATCAAAATGTGCTCATTCCTCCTCCAATCACATGTGGACAAGTGGCCTTATCTCATTGATTGGTCTTTTATCCCACATTCATCCATTTTTTCTCTCCTTCCATCATTTTCTTCTATAAATACAGAACTTCTCCTATTGAATTGATCATCCACAATCCAAGCAAGTCTACTATACTCGATTTCACTCACAATTTCATTCATTTCATTTGAATTTCATAGTTCTATATAATTTTTATCAAGGTTATCATCACATTGCATCAAGGAGCTTCCAATATTCATCACATTGCATAAAGGAATTGGGAAAGGGCCATTTTCCATGTCAAAACGACACCAATTCCCCCATGGGATTGAGGGTTTGAGTGTTTTTGAATAGGATTTGATAGCTTCATTTGATTACTTTACTTCATTTCTTGTTCTTGACATTTGAATGAATTTCATGGGGAATGTGTATTTTAAATGTGTTTCTTGACTAACATTGTGTTGTTTTGTCACTTTGGTGTAGTTCTAAGATATCCATTCACATTTTGGTGCTAGACAGAGGGCCGATCTAGAGAAATTCATCACGTTTTTCCAAAAATTTCATGGTTTTTTACTTCTTTTTTTTGTTTCTACAAGAAACTATGTCGCTATTAGTCTAGCGGCACAATATCGCACCACTACAAACTCCAAAATGCTCTGTTGGATTCTTCCCACCCAAAAACTTTAAATTTTAAACTACATTGTTGGGTTTACAAATTCCAAATGACGTTGATTGCAACACAACACCGTAATTGCGGTCACTGTCACTGTGCAGAGCACTGCTCTCAATGATCAACGATGCTATATTGCACTGCTAACCTTCCCAAACTATGTCGCATCTACAGATTGCGCCACTGTAGTTGGGTAAAAGGCATATTCTAGTTTATTTTGAGCATGTGTTTTTTCATTTTGGTTATCTTTGAATTCTAACTAGTTTTAAGTCTTTGTTTTGCAATATTAACCAGTTTTTGCAGGTTGGCTTGATCAAAGTGAAGGAAGGAAACAAAGACCAAGAGTTCTCCATGTTATCATTAGCTCATTGTATCAAGTGTTTTTAAACACTTTGGGGAGAAATTATAATCCCTCTTCTAATGATTTTCTATATCCTTGCTTTTAGGATTTACTAAGTTTCACTTGGGCTTAAAAAGAACAAAATAAAGGGTTAAAAAGAATCATAAGCAAACTCACTAGATTTTTTTTTGGGCTTAATAAATGAAAAAACAAATCTCACACTTCAAATTTTGTGCTTAAAAATAATTCATATCATTTCTTTATGGTTAAAATGAACATGTGTACTCTTTGTTTTATAATCCCTTATCCAAATTAATATCATTCAAAAAAGATGTATACACTTTTCTCGTGCTTCATTGCGATCTTGAGGACCAAAAGTCTTTTTGTGATATTAGGTTGTATGAGTGATTACCTCCACATTTCAATTTGGATTCTTAAAATTGAACAAACTTTGCGAATGTGAAGAAAAGGTATTGTGTGTTCTCACACCTAAGTGCATTAGGTTGTCAAACTACAAATACATTCCACTATTTTTCACCCTTAGATATCCTACCTTGGTGGGAAAAATTACTCACCCCAAGGGAATGACTCAAACCGGTAACGAGCTAAACACCAAGCTTCTCCTAATTGGTATAGAAAATTGAATGTTGGGGAAATACCATCATTCTAGAAACTCCTACGAACAAGCAAGTGATACTCTTTGTATGGGTTGATCTTTCCTCTCATGTGGCTTTCTGAACAAGTGCCTTGATCAAAAAACCAACATTGTGTAAAAACCAAAATCCCTATCTATTTGTTGATGCAAAAACGATTTTTTTGAAGACATCCCACATTTTTACGGCTCTTTGTAGAGATGAGAAGTATACCATGGGAGTTTCATGGGTACTGATGCTTGGCTGACTTGAGAAGCGAGTGCATTGTAAGGGGGATCCTGTGTGGTCAAGCATCTAATCATATGCCAAGAGTAGGCATAGCTGGATTTATCCAAGTTGGAACTCAACAAATATTGCCTCATTTCATCCATAGGGTTGTGTACATTTTTTGAGATCAAAACACTTTGCTTGGAGCTAAAATTCTTGAAAAACAAACATTCACGAAGTCTTCAAACTTTCAAACCCTTTGGGGGGAACAAATAGCTTTGACAAATCCAAGTGCTCTTTCTTTCCCTAGGGATTCCATCCTTAGAGGTTTTTGAGTATTTGGATTTATATCATAATTTTTCTCACTAAAGTTAATATTAGGAAAATTTTTCCTTAATTTCCTTGATTCCCACATAATGGACTTTGTGGGATGATAAGAAATTAAGACATTGGACATACAGTTTGGAAACCTAATCAATAATTGTTTGTGGTAAAAGGAAGTCATTAAGAAAAGATAAGAAACAATTGAACCCCATACATGTGTTCTTCCAAATGATTTCTCTAAAAATCAAAATCCGAAAACCAAAATCCAAAGGTCTTAGTCAAAAATCTCACAAGAAACATTTGTCTATGCTTTACGAATTTAGAGAAAGATTGACTTTCAACTTTTACAAACGTGCATCAAAGGACAATCCTAATTTGTATGAGTTTTATTGTCAACAAAATCAAAGTCTCTTTCAAAAGTTTTAGTTTCTCACATAGGGAGTACCAAGCATGTTCTTCAATACCGAGGCCTTGTAGAAAGGAGTTTTAACTAGGTCTAATATAGGATTAAAGTCATCATTCTCATCCATCCCTCAAACATCAATCAAAATCATCTCACCAAAAAACTCTTGGAAATCTTGAAAAAATCATTCATGCTAGACTTTTGGCAAATCCAAATCATATTGTTTGGTTAAATGTGTGTAGATGAATCCTTTTCCACATCTTTGATCAAATTATAAATCCTTGTGAACAAGTTTTCCTCTTGATAACATCCAACATCTTGAGGTTTATAAGTTCATTATCCAAAATCCAAGGGCAAATCAAATAAAAATCATCTTGTTTGGCTAGGGGTGTTTAGATGAATCCTTCTTTACACACTTAGCCAAATTATCATCTTGTGTACAAGTCTACTCTAGGACAACATCCAACCTCTTAGAGTTTATGAGTTCACTATCCAAATAAAAATCCAATCAATCCAAGGTCGAAATCAAATCAAATTAACCCAAATCAAATCATATTGAGTCCTAAAGTCTAGTAGCTCCTTCAATATTTCTTAAACAGTTCAATCATCCACATCACCCATCTTCCGTTTGTCTCATCATCACAAGTTTTGATCCTTAATCATCCTAGTTCTTCTCCTTTTGTGTCTAAATTTAGATCAATCTAAAGAATTAGAGGTTCATCTTACACATTTTTTAAAATTGATCCCTATTTTATGGTGCAAACTAGATCACAACACAAGAAGAACATGGAAATGAACAAAGAAACGTCAACTTTGAGTGATCTAAGCCAAACCGCTCCTAAAATAAATCTCATTGGGTCAAGAAATCTCCCTCTACCATCACAAAGTACTCAAGATGAGGGTCAAGTAGAGGACATCACCAACAATATCTTGGGGATGACACAAGATGAAATCCTTGAAATGGTGCAAAATCCCAAAACTCATAGAATTGTCAATGCCATGATGAGGTTAAATCCCTCCCAATACATGCTTGAATTGGAAAAGGAAGGGGCTAAACTATGTTCCAATTATGATGTAAGCACCCTTTGGATCATGCCCCCAATCTCACCCATACCTCCATATCAAAGCATCACTCAAATCATTTCGCAAATCACATCATCCATTACTCCAACTCTACTAAATGTCAACAAGGGAAGCTCATTGCTTCATGCATTTCAAGGACATCCCCTTGTGAATAAACAAGAGCTATATGAAAACACTATGTTGGTTCAATCCATCCCATTGAATCCATTACACCCTACCCATCCATCCTCTTTTCATGCAACACTAGTTTATCATATCAACACACAAACCTCTCTCCCTATGACCTCACAAGGAGAAGGTGAATTATTTGGAGCAGGGGTAATCTTCGATCCCTCGTCATCATTCTCCTCTCTTCAAGGGAATGCACTACCCATTTTCCCACCTTTTCCATTAATATCCACATCACCCCTTCGGTTAGGCCTTCCCCCTTTACACACCACCAATCAACAAAATCTGAGCAATCCTCCAATCATAAATCAAAACATCATACCAAATCCTCCCATCTCACCATCAATATCGCAACAATAGGTGGCAACCATCCAAGCAACCCAAACAATCAACACATAATCTACTATCCCCCAAGTATCTGAAAAAATATTCCCCCAAGGACCAAGCATCTCAATCACGCCATCCACCACCCAAACCCCAATCATCAATACAATGGTACCTCTCATCACAACAACCAACACTATTCCTAATCCACCACCACCACCACCAAAACCCAACATGGAAAAATCATTTAGCATCGTGTTGCAAGAAGCTCAACGAACCGCCTATCAAAAGGCACTTTAGCAAATTCAAAATCAACAAGCTGCACAACTAACTACTCAACAAGTGCAAGCATAATTAGTGTCACAACAAGAACAATAGGCTGCCCAAGTCCAAGCTTTACTACAACAAAAACAAGCTTCCCAAGCTATGCAAGCAACTCAAGCCCCTGAAGCCGCACAGGCTGCCCAGGCTCAAGGTCAAGCCCAATATCAAGCTCAATAAGCGCAAGCACAAGTTCAATACCAGGAATAATTTCAAGCATCCCAACAACAAGAATATCAACAAGCCTTGCAATAGTATCAAGCATAACATAAAGTGACTCAACATCAAGCCCAACAACAGCAAGACCAATAACAAGATTTGTTGGCACAACAACAAATGTAGGAATATTAGCAAGCCTTAATTGCATAAAAAATATTGCAACAAACTCCCACCAACATACCTAACGCTCCACCTATCAATCAAACACCTCAACCACCTCAAAACACATTCACTCCACCTCCTGATTGATAAGTCAATGTGACAACACAAATCAAATTTCTCTCACAACAAGTGCTCGATCTCCAATCAGGGAAAACAATGAGGAAACCCAACAATTTGTGTCCTTATCCTTTTGATAGGAGCCTTGCAATGGTACCATTCCCAAAGGTCTTTGAAATCCCTAAATTTGACAAATATCGCAAGTTGGAAAATCCTGAGGATCACATTAGGGAATTCCAAGTACATTGTATGGAAGTCACATATAATGATACACATCTAATGCATCTATTTCCTCAAAGCTTGGCTGGCCCTACCATGGAGTGGTTCTCTTTCTTGCCTACTGACATCAAAACGTTCCAAGAAATCATCCGGTGCTGCCACAATAGTGGTTTACACTTTCTAGGAGATCCTGATTTTTACTGAAATCATATATTTTTAGAAAATATAGTGATTTAAGCCTTGAAAAGTTCCAATCAAATGATTCCAATTGAAGAGGTTTTGATCAAACTACCTTAGACCAAACCCACTTGGATAGAACTCCGCTAGTTTTAAACCATACCTATAAAGGAGTCTCCTTTACAACTATCAAAATGCTGATAAAAAACCACTTTTGATTTACCTTTTGGGGGATCAAATGAATTCATTTAAAATTTATTTTTTATAAGTATGTATTCCTTATTATAAGCTTCCAAAAAATTATAATTTTAATTAAATTTAATTTGATTATTATATTTATTTTTGATTTCTCTTGAATGTAGTTTTTTCACCGAAAAATCAAGCTCTCTATTTTGCACATTGGAAAACTAGAATATTATAAAAAAAAAATTAAAAAATATGTTAAGGCTGGGTATTGATGTCCTTGATCCATTACAAAAACTAAAATTGAATTTTGATACATACAAAAAATGTTATGTTGTAAATAGTCCACCTATGTCTGAATTGTAATTGGTTTGAATTCGAAACTTGATTAAGGAACAAATATTTAATAAAACACTATGAAACCAAATGAACTGGTTAGATATCGTATTTACAAATCTAAATTCAAAAAAAATAGAATTTTATCCTTCATACAAAAAAAAATATGTTGTATACGGTGAGCATCACTCCTTAAAAATGTTGTTTACTAATAAAAAATAGTTTTCGAAGGAGATGAAAAAAAAGTGCAATCTGATTCCAAAAATTTTGAAAAAAATATATTTAGAATCTATAGACAAAACTTCACAAAAAACTTGTTTGCATCATCTTCAAATTCCTCACGGTTTAGCCGCTATAGGAGCTCGAATGTGAAGATTTAGTTAAAAAAATCAGTTCAGTGTCTAGTTTGCCCAAAAATTGTAAACCAGTATTGTGGGATCACCCCATCAACGCATTCATAAAGAAGTATGCATTCAACATTGGCATGAATGTTAGTCTAGAGGAACTATCTGTGCTCAAACAAAGAAAGGGGAAATCATTCGCTTCCTTCCTACAACGATGGAAATCCAAGGCCAATCGGAGCAAGTGGGCCATGTTGAAAGAGAAAAAAAATTGCACCATCATTTCCAATCTTGAGAAAACCTTATAATTCCATATAAAAATGCAGTGCATCACCACTTACAACCAAATGATCCCCAAGGCACTCAACATTGAATGAGCCCTCATTGCACAAGGAGGGACGCCCACCTATCCAAAACATCAAGATAATCACCCTTCCACCAGCTATAATGAAAAACCTCACACATGGGCAAAAAATAGGAATGTCACTAATGATGGTGTGGTCGATGCCAAGGTCGTGATTAGTGCTCTGAAGCAGAACACCCAAACATATCAACAACCACAAAATAATAATCACAACAACACACAAACCAATGCAATAGCACAACAACCACCCAATAATCAAATCAACAATCTGAATAATCAAGGGGGACCACCTCAGAGAAACAAATATCCCCCCAAGAGAAAGTTTACAGCCCTTGGGGAATCAGTCGAATCCGTCATAAAAAAATTGGTAGACGAGAATCTCATCACAATCCCCACTTATGAGAATTATCAAGAGCCCCAAGTGAAACCACCTTGGTACAATGAAAACTACCTTTTTGATTATCATAAAATCAAGGGGCACACAAAAAAAATTTCATGAAGCTAAAAAATATAATCCAAGACCTCATCGATGATAAGATCATAAACTTGGAATAGCCTGCTGAAAATCAAGATCTTAAGATCTACACGAATCTGATGACAGATCATAACAAAGGAAATAACAAAGGGAAGCAAAAGTATGGCAATGTAAACCATGTTTACGAACAAGTTGTCACATCCCTAGACGAATTGGTCACTATTTTTAGCATCAAGGGAGCCAATTTCGATTTTGGAGTCAGCACACATGGCAAAAAAATCACCATTGATGGGTCATCATAGCCACCTAGGACATCCACCTCAAATCCAAAATCTGTTCCTAACGGCTACAATGTCTTGGACTAGTTGAAAAGAACTCCCACTTAGATCTCCATCATGGAGTTACTAAATATCTCATCCACCCATAGAGAAATCCTTGAGGAAGTATTGGCTTCATCCACCATCTCCGCCAATCTTGATATGAAACAACTCCAAGCTATGGTTAGAAACATTACCACCCTAAATCTCCTCACATTTTTTTATCAGGACTTCCCCGCCTAACCATCTCACAACTATGCACTTCACCTTGAATTCTTGGTTCTTAAAAAAAAAAATAAGAGGGTCTTGGTGGATGGGGGTGTAGATTTAAACATCTATTCTCTCAAGCTCATAAAGAATCTAGGATTCTCTAAAGACTCTATTGAAAAAGGAAAAGGCATCACGATCAGAGCTTGTGACGATCAAGAAATAGTGTCTCAAGGAATTATCCAACTCCCTAGTCAAGTAGGGCCGACCATTATGGAGACCACCTGTCAGGTTCTTGACCTTGATCTACCTTATAATATCCTCTTGGGCCATTTGTGGATCCATGGGATGCGGACAGTCACATCAACCTTCCATCAATGCATCAAGTTCTCATACCAAAATCAAGAGGTCGCAATCTACAGTGATCCTAATCCCTTTGCCTATTGCAAGAACCTGGAAGCAAAGTATTATAAAATCCCCTAGGTCCCAAAGAATGATGAAGGCCCTTCAACTTCATATATAGACCCAGCTAACATAGCCTCCACTTCTGGGACAAAGACACCCACCATTCCTGATATATCTGAAATCAAGGTCATAATACAAGACAATGGGTGTGGGGATTATAAAATGAAGAAAGGAGCCTTTGTGGTAGGGGAGTTACCCCAATCCCCTAGATCCCATGGACATTTGTAGCCCTCCAATACAATAGCTCAAACTTTCAAAGTGGATCACTCTCGATTTAGGAGTTGGGGGGATCTGGGCCAAGAACTTGTGGATGAGAGAGACATATGGAGTCTCCTCTATCAAGATGAAAGACCTATACTAGCCCTTCCTATGGATGATGCCAACAAAGGAATTGAATTAATGTTGGGAATGGGCTATAATAGAAATGAAAGTATTGGAAAGAACAATAATGGTCGATTGGAACCTATCAATGTGGAAAAGTGCATGAAAAATCTTGGCTTGGGATGGGTGATCCCACAAAGCTGGTTTACAATTTCTGAGAGAAACTGATTTTTGTTGAAATCAAATATTTTTAGAAAATATAATGATTTAAGCCTTAAAAATTTCCATTTTAAGGATTCTAATTGAAGAGGGTTTGATCAAACCACCTTAGATCAAACCCCCTTGGATAGAACCTCGCTAGTTTTAAACCATACCTATAAATGAGTCTCCTTTACACCTATCAAAATGTTGATAAAAAATCACATTTGATTTACCTTTTGGGGGATCAAATGATTATGGTATTCCTTGGAGCGAACTATCGTACGAATATAATTTTAATATGTTTTGGTTTTATTATGTATTTGGTTTTTTAGTTTTATTAAGCATAGGTTTTTCATCAAAAATGAAGGTCTTTGTCCTACACATGTGGAAAAATAGCATATTATCAAAAACAAAATTAGAAAATATGAGTGCACCAAATATTGAAGTCCTTGATCCAACAAAAATAAATAAATTGAATTTCGATATATACAAAAAATGTTACGCGTTATACGGTCGTGCTATGTCTGAATTGTAATTGGTTTGATTTCAAAACTTGATTAAAGAAAAAATATTCAATAAAAAAATATCTAACCAAGTGGAAGCACTAGATATCGGAGTTACAAATCTAAATTCGAAAGAATTAGAATTTTATCCTTCATGGAAAAAAATTTATGCGTTATATGGTGTACGTCACTTTTCAAAAATGTTGTTTTCTGAAAAAAAAAACTAGTTTTCGTGGGAGATGGAAAAAGAAGTGCAATCTTATTCCAAAAAAATTGAAAAAAATATTTTTAGAATCTACATAAAAAATGTGACGAGACTATAGTTTGCATCATCTTCAAATTCCTCATGGTTTAGCCGCTATAGGTGCCTGAATGTGAAGATTTAGTTAAAAAAAAAAATTAGTGTCTAGTTTGGCCAAAAATTGTAAACCACTATTGTGGGATCACCCAGATGTACCCCTCTAAGTGTAACCATATGTGGTAGAAGTCCCCCCATTAAAGTAGTCAAAACTCCCCCTCAGCTATCAGCAGTCGCCCTTCAGTTACCCATATCCACCGGTCGAGTCATAGACAACTTTACCTTTGACATAACTAATGTATGTAGTGATAGTGACGATGACACCATAACTGACTTGCCTATGCTTTTCGAATATTCCTCCCTATTAATGATCAACACCCTGTCTTTTGAGTCAGACCATCAAACCCATGAAATAAACTTAGTCTATCCCCAACTCATCCATTACAACCAATGCGGACCACCAATTCCAGACACATTCAAAAATGATGAGGCACTCTCTGAATTCGTGGGATTGCAGGATATAGTGCCATATGGAGATCATAAAGATAATTTTGACATCATACTAGATACTCAAGCCTATTACGGGGAAATAATTGAATCCTTCAGTCACAAAAGCTAAAAATTGAGAATAATCTCAAGGCCATTGAGTGAAAACCACACGGTGGCACTCTCTGACTTGAAAATGGTAAAAATAAAGGACACATCCAACGGTGAAAACCTCTCTGAGGCATCGGAGGATGAAGGATTCAATCTTCCTCTCAATGTGATTCATCAAGAAAAGTCAGCGGTTCTGGCAGATCCGTGCAATCCCGTCATTTTGGGAACAAAGGAACTACCACATATAACATTCTATGCTGAGTCACTTCTCACAGAAGAACAGGAACTCCTAGCCACATTCCTAAGGGAAAGAAAGGTGAACTTTGCATGCACCTATGTCGATATGCCTGGGATTGATTCAGAAGTTGTAGTTCATCACCTAGTTGTATATCCTGAAGTGAAGTCTGTGAGACAAAAGCTGAGAAAAATGTATCCCCAGATAGCATTGCTAGTCAAAATGGAATTACAAAAGCTCCTAGATGCAAGATTCATATGGCCAATCGACTATCTAGAGTGGATCTCAAACCTTGTACCTATTTCAAAGCCCACTAGGGGAATCCGCATTTGCACGGACTTCAAAGACTTACACAAAGCATGTCCAAAGGATGAATTTCCACTTCTAAACATTGACATGATCGTTGATATGATGACAAGACATGAGATGTTATCATTAATGGACAGATTTTTCAGGATACAATCAAATCATGATAGCTAAGGAAGACCAATGCAAGACAACTTTCACTTGTCCATGGGGGACATATTGCTAGAATATGATGTCATTTGGGTTGAAGAATGTAGGAGAAACCTACCAAAGGGCCATGATTTTAATCTTTCATGACATGGCTCAAAAGACTATGGAAGATTATGTGGATGAGATACTAGCTAAATCAAGAAAATGACGAGATCACATACAAGCTCTAAGCTCCATTTTTGACAGACTAGAAAAGTATAAGGTCTGACTTAATCTGAAGAAGTGTGTCATCAGGGTAAAATAAAGTAAGCTCCTAGGGTACATCCTATCAATGAGAGGAATCGAGGTAGACCCTACCAAAGTCAAATAAAATCTTGAAATGGAGGCACCCAGGACATTGAAGTAGCTAAGAGGCCTACAAGGAAGACTCCAGTCCATCTGTCGATTCATAGCACAACTAGAAGACAAGGCAATCCCATATTCTCATCTACTCCACAACGGGGTAGCATAAAAATGGGATGATAAATGTGACCAAGCGTTCAACAAGATCAAGGAGTACTTTCTCACACCACCAGTGTGTATGCCACCAATTCTAGGAAAACCCTTGATCTTATACATATCAGCAATAGTGGTAGCCCTTGGCGCTCTCTTAGCCCAACACAATAAAAATGGGAAGGAAAGGGCTATCTACTACATCAACAGGACCATGGTAGGACATGATTTGAACTACACACCTATTGAGAAATCTTGCTTAGAAGTCATATCTACAGAACAAATATTTAGACATTACATGCTAGCACATCAAATCAAGCTCATTGCAAAATAAGACCCGCTCAAGTAACTACTTTCCAAAGAAACTCTCATAGGATGAATGGCTAAGTGGGTTATGATCCTAAGCTAGCATGACATTGAGTATGTAGAACACAAGAATATCAAAGGACAAGCAATCGTAGATCAACTAGTAGAAGCACCAATATATGCAAAGAATCCACTTGTTTCAGAGTTCCCTAATGAATCAATCTTCAACCTTAGTGTAGAAAATCATTGGAAAATGTATTTTGATGGATCCTACACAAAACACGGGTTAGGAGTGGGAATATTCTTCATCACTCTCCAAGGTGTCTGCATACCTATATTATACAAATTGTCATTCTTGTGCATAAACAACATCGTGAAATACGAGGCTCTTGTCACAAGGCTGAGGATTGCAGTGCAGTGGTATACCATTGCTCTTAAGGTCTACGGAGACCCACAACTCATAATCAACCAGGTAAATAATGAATATCAAACAAAGGATGATAAGTTGACTCCATATAATAATTTGGTGGAAATCCTTAAGGAGTCCTTCATTGATATCACATTTGAACAACTATCCAGAGAAAATAATAGAGCAACAGATGCAATGGCTATGATTGGATCACTCCTAGAGATTTTGCATAACATCCCAAAATAAGAATTCCTCATAGAGTAGCTTCTCATACCAGCATTCAAAGTACCAGAGTCTGAATTCGTGTGCAAAATATTTGGTCTTGATGATCCTTGGTACCATGATATTTACACTTACCTAAGAATAGGAGTCCTTCCCACTAGCATAACCCCAAACCTCAAAAGAGCTTTTGTCAAAAAGTCATCTCATTTTGTCATCCTAGGAGATACCCTATACTGTAGGAGAATCGAAGGGACCCTTTTGTTGGATATTATGGTTGTGTTGCTAATATGTGGTTGTCATTGATGTCAACACTATTAGCATAAATAGATTCAAGGTTGTATATGTCAAAGATATTGAGAAAATTGTAATAAATATATTGCAGGTAGTCTATGAAGCTAAGAAGGTTAGAGTGATGACAGGTTATGTATGTTGATGATAAAAAGGCATGCATTAAAGGGTTTGTTGTTGAGCCTATCTAGTATGTTTTCTGAAAGTTTTGGAGGTGTACATCAAGACTTGAGAAAGTTATGAAGTTTTGTGTTCCTACAATTATTTATTTATTGTAGTAGGTGTTTCTTGAATATGTAATTGCAATTCTGATGAATTTAGTTGTTGCATACATTCCTGAGATGTTCAGTGATGTTTCTAGATCATGCTCTATCAATGTGGTATGCTGGCATTGATTGGTGTGTTCGTGATCAAATATTTTCCTTTATCTATTCGAGTTTTCATGTTCTTGGCTGACATGTTGATGGTAGCGTGTTGCGGATCCTTATGGATTAATATTTTCCTTCTTGGCATGTTCGAGAATGCTGATTTAGGTCCTTACTATGTTGTGACTTAGGTTGGTGTGCATTGAGACTCTCATGTATTGAGGCCGACATTTGTAATTTATTCTTTATTTGTGGCCGATAGAGTTGTTGATGTAAATTCATGTAGCAGATATATAAGAATGATTTTTTTATTCATTTTAGTGTGTATGAGAGTGTTTGTGTGGTGTATGCTTAGTGAATGTAAGTGAAATGTGTGAGTAAAGATCAAATCATTTTATTTCAAAGAAGAGTGTGAAGAAGATTGAGTGAAGTGTGAAGAAGTGTTTTTTGTGCCTAACCAAAACTATCATCAAGATTTTTTAGAAGCTAATTTCTTAGTTCAACCTCATCAGATGGATTTAATCTGATTATTTTATGTAAGGAAATGAGCCTTCCCTTTGAGCAGTGAGCTCTAGGTAGTGTGCCTGAATGCATGTGCATTCCCTATTCATTCTTTTATTATACTTCTAATAGGGTATAATCTTGTGGACTAACATCCACCGTGGTTTTTCCCCTAAAAGGGTTTCCACATATAAAATCTTGGTGTTCATATGTCTCTGATGTGTTGTTGATTTACGCTTTCAATTTTAATTATCATATATGTTATTAAAGGTTGATTATAGTTGAATAAGTGTACATTTTGTAACAACTGATTCACCCTCTCAGTTGTCTATCCTTTTTTTTTCCAACAATTGGTATCAGAGCTAGTTCCTCTAAAGAATTTTAATAGCTTGAGGCGATCCAAGATGGCATCATACAAGAAGGATAGTCCTAGATTCGATGGTACAAACTACTCTCTATGGAAAGTCAGAATGGAGTGTCATTTTAAGTGCATAGGTGAGCCTTTCTAGAAGAATACAAAGAATGCTTATATTATTCCTCATAATGGTCCCTCTACTGCTAATGAGATCAAATAAATAGAAACTAATCCCAAGGCTTTAGAAGAATTGCTAAGTGCTTTTACAGATTCAAAGATGACAAATGTGATAGGTTTGAAGACTGCACATGAGATCTGGAAAATGTTGGAAACATTGTATGAAGGAGATGCATTAGTGAAAGTTGCTAAGCTACAAAGTCTGAAAGGCAAGTGGGAGAAGATGAAGATGAGTGAATATGAAAATATCTTATCTTTCATGCAAAAGTTAAATGAACTAGCAACGGGCATTAGATGTGCTGGTGGAATATTCAAAGAAGATGAGATTGTGGCTAAAATACTTAGATTTGTGCCTACTTCTTACAAAGCAAAAGCTCATGCTATTGAAGAGCTCAAGATAGTCAAAAATGTAACAAGAGACATGTTGATTGGAAAAAAAAATTCCTCTGAGTTGAGTGAATTTGGTGAATCTTCTCCTAAAATAGAGTTTGCATTCAAAGCTACCATATCGAGAAAAAGCCAACAGAGATATGATCCAGGAGAAAGCTCTAGGAAGATATTCAAGTATGAAGATTAAATGAAACTGATTGAAGATGAAGACAGAGAGCTAGAAGAATTGGAAGCATTGATTGTGAAAAGAGAAGCCAGAGGACAAGGTAGGTACAAAGGAAAGTTTCCTATTAAATGTTTCTCTTGCAGTAAGATAGGTCATTTTGCATCAAGGTGTCTTGAAAGAGTTTCTAAGTATAAACCTGATAAGACTAGTTTCAAAAGAAATGCTATTATGTTGAAGAAGGTGTTACTATTGATAAATCTGATAAAGAAACTGGAAATGAAGATGAATGAGTATTCATTGCTATCAAGGAAAATGGTCTGGTGTCCAATGAATTAGCTAGTAATCAGAATATTGAGAAATCTCTTGCAGCCAGGATCGATGAGAAGGATGAGTGGGTGATTGAGAGCGGATACTCGCATCATATGACTGGTGATAAAAGAAGATTTCTAAGCTTGGAAAATATGATGGCGGTGTTGTAAGATTTGGATATAACAACGTTGGTGTGATTTGTGGCAGAGGCACTATTTCTCTTGGCAGTAAATGTAGTATTGATGATGTCCTATATGTTGAAGGTTTGAAGTACAATTTGTTGAGTGTTGGATAGATGGTTGGCAAAGGTTACAATCTTCAGTTCAAAGATGGTGAGTGCAAGATATTGGGAAGCTCGGGAAATGTGATTGTTTTAGGTACAAAGACAAGAGGTAATATTTTTCACTTAAATGTTGCTAGTGAAATTTGTTTTATTTCTCAAGTTGATGTAAGTTGGTTATGGCATAGAGGGTTGTGTCATGTAAATTTTGATAGCATTGTCAAAATAAGCTCCACACATGCAGTCAGAGATCTACCTAAGCTAATGAAGCCTACTAACACTATATGCAAGGAATGTCAGATGGGAAAGCAGACAAGAATTTCTTTTAGGAGCAAACAGCATCATTCCAATGGAGTACTAGATTTGGTACATACTGATCTATGTGGTCCATCCAGAATCAGAATTCTACAAGGAGAAAGGTTATTTATGTTGCTTATTGATGATTATTCTAGAATGGCATTAGAGAAATTCAAAAACTTCAAAGCTTTTGTAGAGAATGAGATGAGATAAAATGTTTGAGATTAGACAGAAGTGGTGAATTCACTTCCCAAGAGTTCAATTCATTTTCTGAAGAGCATGGAATAAAAAGATAGTTATTTGCTCCCTGAACCTCACATCAAAACAAATTTGTTGAGAGAAAGAACATAACAATCTTAGATGCTACCAGAACTATGATTTTGGAAGGTAATGTTCCTCATTTCTACTATAGAGAAGTTGTAAGCACTGCTGTGTATACTATCAACTGGATAAATGTCAATGGTAACTCTGGTAAGACTCCTTTTGAGCTATGGTTTGGTTATAAGCCTACTATTAAGTATTTCAAAATATTTGGAAGTAGATTTTATATTAAGAGAGATGAAGATATTGGAAAATTTTATGATAGAAGTGATGAAGGAATCTTTGTGGGTTACTCCACTAAGAGCAAAGCATACCGGTGTTACAATAAAATATTGAAGAAAATGGTTGAAAGTGCAAATGTCAGAGTTGATGAAGACACTGTCAAATCATCTAGGTATTGTGGATATGATTCAGATGACTAAAAATATAGTACTGATGATGCAAAGAATGTGTAGATACAGAATCAAACTCAAAGTGTTTCAGTGGATCAAGAAAATCATGAACGAGAAGACAGTGGAAATGCAAAAGAAAGAACAAAAGAACCCAAAATTCCAAGGTATGTAAAGCGAAGTCATTCTAAAAGTCAGATCATAGGAGACAAGAACAAAGGTGTGCAGACTAGAAGAAGAATTGTTGAAGAATATTGTCTGATATCCAAGACTGAGCCTAGCAATATCAATGAAGCATGTAAAGATGAATATTGGATGGAAGCAATGAAAGAAGAATTGATGCAAAAAGACAAAAATGATACTTGGATTCTTGTTCCTAGACCTTAAGACAAAAACATGATTGGAACCAATTGGGTCTTTCAGAATAAGCTGAATGAGGAAGGTGAAGTAGTTAGAAATAAAGCAAGATTGGTATGTAAAGGATACTCATAGATGGAAGGTATTGATTTTGAAGAAACCTTTGCCCTTGTTGCTAGAATTGAAGTTGTCAAGTTATCTTTTGCTTATGCTACTTTCAAGAATTATAGTCTATCAAATGGATGTAAAGTCAGTATTCCTAAATGGTGAATTAGAAGAAGAAGTCTATGTTGAACAACCGGATGGATTTCAACTGACTGATGAAAAATACATGGTTTTCCGATTGAAGAAAGCTATATGGACTCAAACAAGCCCCTAGAGCATGGTATGCTAGACTGGATAAATACTTGTTGAAACTTGGATTCAATAAAGGTATTGTTGACAACAATCTATATTTCAAGTTGGATCAGGATAAAGAGCTAATAATTGAAGTCTTTGTTGATGACATTATCTTTGAAGGTGATGATGACTTATGCATGAAGTTTGCTAATGAAATGAAAACTGAATTTAAAATTTCAATGATAGGAGAACTGAAATTATTTTTAGGATTGCAAATTACTCAATTAGATGATGGAATCTTTATTTTTAGTCCAAATATGTAAGAGAATTACTAAAAACGTTTGGCATGGAAGATTCAAATCCAATTGGTACACCCATGGTAACTGAAGGCAAGCTAACATAGAATGATGATTCTCCTAAGGCTAATCAAACAAGATATAGGTCAATGATTGGTGGATTGTTATATTTGACTCAAATTAGACTAGACATTATGAATGTTGTGTGCATGGTTGATAGATATCAAGCTGATCCAAAGGAATCACATGTGACTGAAATAAAGAGTTTTTTTAGGTATTTAAAAGGAACAATTGATTTTGGTATTTGGTATCCTAAGGATGGTGATCTTACTTTGAATGCTTTTATAGATGCAGATCTAGTAGGAGATGTGGATGACAGGAAAAGTACAAGTGGTTGTGCATTCTTCCTAGGGAAGAAGTTGGTGTTCTGGCTAAGTAAAAAGTAGAACTTCCTTTCCTTATCTACTACTGAGGCAGAATATATTGTTGCTGCAAACAACTATACTCAAGTATTGTGGATGAAGCAGATGTTGAGAGATATCAGAGTTGAGTATGATGAGCCGATTGCTGTATTTTGTGACAATTCAAGTGTCATAAACATATCTAAGAATCTGGTGCTACATTCAAAGATAAAACATAAATCTATCAAGTATCACTTTTTGAGAGACAAAGTGAGTGATAAAGAGGTCAGATTGGAATATGTTCCCACAAAGGAACAAATTGCAGACATCTTTACTAAACCATTGCCTAAGGATTCTTTTGAGTATCTCAGAGGCAAGTTAGGGGTGATTTCCCCTCCTAATCTGAACTAAGATCTTGTTTTAGATTGATGTTATGGTGGCTGCTACTCAGGGGGAGTTGTCAAATGATTCAAATGATATGTGGTTCAAAGCTTGTGTACCTTTTCCATTGATGTCAAAGGGGGAGAAATGTAGTGTGAAAAATCTTCTATTGTAAGAAGTGTAGAACAAAGGGGGAGAAGAGTATTGTATGAAGAGCTAGTTGTGTTGATGGTATTTTTCACATCATGTGTTTCCATCAATGCCAAAGGGGGATATTGTTGGATATTGTGGTTATTTTTTTGATATGTGGTTGTCATTGATGTCAACATTGTTAGCATAAATATTGGATTGAAGACTATATATGTCGAAGATATTGAGAAAATTGTAATAAATATATTGCAGGCAGTTTGTTAAGCTGACAAGGTTAGAGTGATGACAAGTTATGTGCGTTGATGATTAGAAGGCACACATTAAATGGTCTTTTGTTGAGCCTATCTAGTATGTTGTCTAAAACTTTCAGAGGTGTGCATCAAGAATTGAGAAAGTTATGAAGTTTTGTGTTCCTACAATTATTCAGTTACTGTAGCAAGTGTTTTTGCAAGATGTAATTGCAATTCTGATGAATTGAGTTGTTGCATACATTCTTGAGATGTTTAGTGAAATTTCTAGATCATGTTCTATCAGTGTGGTACGTCTGCATTGATTGGTGTGTTCGTGATCGAAGATTTTCCTTTATGTATTTGAGTTTTCATGTTCTTGGCCGACATGTTGATGGTAGCATGTTACAGATCCTTATGGATTAATATTTTATTGCTTGGAATGTTTGAGGATGTTGATTTAGTTCCTCACTATGTTGTGACTGACTTAGGTTGGTGCGCATTGATATTTGTTCATGTATTGAGGCCGACAGTTATAATGTATTCCTTATTTGTGGCCAACAGAGTTGTTGATGTAAATTCATGTAGCAGATATATAAGAATGATTGTTTTCTTCATTTTGATGTGTATGAGAGTGTGTGTGTGGTGTATTCCCAGTGAATGTAAGTTAAATGTGTGAGTAAAGATCAAATCATTTGATTCAGAGTAGAGTGTGAAGATGATTGAGCGAAGTGTGAAGAAGTATTTTTGTGCCTAACCAGAACTATCATCAAGCTTTTGTAGAAGCTAATTTCTCAGTTCAACATCATCAGATGGATTTAATCTGATTGTTTTATGTAAGGCAGTGAGCTCTAGGTAGTGTGCCTGAATGCATGTGCATTCCCTATTCATTCTTTCATTATACTTATAATAGGGTATAATCTTATGGACTAACATCCACCGTGGTTTTTCCCCTAATAGGGTTTCAAAGTATAAAATCTTTGTGTTCATATGTCTCTGATGTGTTGTTGATTTATGCTTTCACTGTTAATTATCAGATCTATGATTAAAGGTTGATTAAAGTTGAATAAGTGTAAATTATATAACAACTGATTCCCCCCCTCTCAGTTGTCTATCCTTGTTTTTCCAACACCTTTTGCATTTCCTAAACACTGAGGAATCCTTGACTGTTTTAACCGAGGTACATAATGACATTTGCGGTTCACACATGAGCTATATGACTTTGGCAGAGAAACTGTTGAGGACATGATACTATTGGCCTACGATGTAAAGAGAGGTGCATGACTATGTCAAAATGTGTTTGCAGTGTCAATAGCATGGAGACCTCATCCATGCACTAGCTCAGGAGCTCAACCCAATTATTACACCTTGGCCCTTTTCACAGTGGGGGATCAATCTCATTAGTAAAATCACTCCCACCTCATCCAATGGGAATAATTTTATCATCACCACCATGGAATACTTCATGAAGTGGGTGGAAGCCATTCCAATGACCTACATTATAGGAAATCAGATATCCAATTTTGTCCTAAAATACCTTATTTTTCGATATGATGTCCCTCAAGCCATTATCTCAGATAATGGGACACCTTTAAAAAATTAGGATGTTCACAACCTTTGCCAAAAATTCAATATCCAACATCGCTTTTCTACTTTGTATTATCCCTAAGGAAATGGCCAAGCAAAAGCTACCAATAAAATCATCCTAAAACTACTCAAGAAAATAGTCAATAATGTTGGTCGTGACTGGCATCTACAATTGAATCCCACCTTATGGGCCTATCGCACAAGCATCCACACACCAATAGGTGCCACCCATTTCTCTCTGGTGTATGGATTAGAAGCCATAATCCCCATTGAGATCGAGCTCTTGTCCCTGAGAATATAACTACAAATCTCATTACAAATGAAGAATATTAGGTCTCATGACTGAATGAACTAGAGCTACTGAATGAGTGGCATATCGATGCCTTAAACCACTTGCAAGTCTATCAGAACCTCCTCAAGCAAAGCTACAACAAGAAAATCAGGAGATGGACCTTCCAAGTCAGCGAGCTAGTGGGTATGTACAGGATCATCATGGAAAAACCAGGCCCTTAAGTGGCAATGAAAATTCAGAAAATCGGAGTTAGGCAACTTGACATAAAAATTTGAATAAGTTATCTATATTATTTCAAAAATATGTAAGAATAGAATCTGTATAAAATTGAATGTAGTTTCTAAACTACTAGGTTTATTTAAAAAGAAAAAAAATTGTTTGGTGAAAATTTGAAATTTCAATGTAGTAGTACTTAAATTTCAAGGGAAAGATAAGAAGTAGGTGTATGTCTGACCACCCTAACCATAATAAAATGATAATATTTTTTTATAATATTTTAGATATAAGTAGAGGACTCATGTCCCAATGTGATGCATATTTGTTTGTAATTTTTTTCCAAGTAAATAATTAATTATGATTTTTTTATTACAAATTTTAAAAAATATAAAAACTCATATGTTTGACCACCTTATCTTGGTCAAAATTTCATGAAATTATTATTATTATTATTTAATCCTATAGTATGCGAAGCATAGAATGTGACGTATGTTTCGAATTCAAAAAATGTGATACCATTTGAAAGTTATAGATGTTTTTCAATCAGCCTATCAGTCAAGACTTTAGTCATAATTCAAATAGAAAATGAATAATAATTATTTATTAAATTCAAAGTAAAGCATAATTTATATTGATGGAAAGCTAAGAATATCCTTTAAAAACCCTTTTTGTTTCATCAATTTTGGGTAAAATAAAATTTGTCAGCCACATGGGCCATCATATCACCATTTTTTGGCACATCATGACCCTACACATACCCTAGTACTAAAGGAAAATTAGAAGAATGTGCCAAATCCATATAGCAAGGGAAATTTTGAGCCCAACTAGTTGGGACCATGCATCATCACAACAAGCTATAAATAAGAAGAATACTAGCTATCAACGCCCAAAGGCAAACCCCTACAACATCCCATGAACAACTCTCATCTCAAAAAAAATTACGCCTGATCTTTTAAGGGTAAAACCAAAAATACAAAAAAAACAAAAAATATAAAAATCCAAAAAAAAAGGATTGAAAATAGTAAAGAGAAAAAAATTCATCCTCTAGTGAAAACCACTTTGGTGGTGCTTTGGGCAAGTACCTTGCTAAAAACCTGGAAAATAGGTGCCTTGTGTAAATTAAGTACTCTCCATCCACCAGGATCTCTACGATTTCCCTCACATCACTCATTTATCCATTGCATTCCATTAATCTTTCCATCATCCATCCACGTCTGTATCATAGCTTGATCTTGTGTTTGTATCATGTTCCACCCTAGTACTACTTGGCACATTCCTGAGGTCAATTTTTCCTACCTATATCGAAGTAGTCTATCGCATCACATTGGGGGCATATCCCTACATTGGATTGGATTAGTGTAAATTCTTACAATATTCCTTAAAATCCAAAAATCCAAAAAAATCAAATCCTTCAAAAAATCCAAAAACATCAGAAAATCAAAAAGTCAAAAAGTCAAAAACATTCAAAATGTGTCAAAAATCTAAAAAAATCAAAAAATGGAGTCATCTTGTCAAACTACGTGATCTCTAAGCTTGAACGTAGGCAAGGTTGATATTTGATCATCCCCCGAGACACATTAGGTCAGTCCTTTAGGAGTTCGTCATAAGAAGTTGGTAATCCATTTGTTTGTGTCTTATCAGCAATCGATTGTGTGTCAGTTGAACTATGTGGTCTCTCGTGTATAACATAGGCAAGGATAATTTTTTGATCAGCTCTTGAGACCCCTAGTATAGGTCTTTAGGTTAGTCTCTTGGTCAAAATCTCAGAAAATCCAAAAAAATCATAAAATTTGAACATCAAAAGATTTGTAAAACATCTCAAAATCCCAAAAACAGCCTCAAAACATTGCAAAATATCAAAAACATTCAAAAAACCCAAAAATTTGCTTCCGTCCCATTTCAACATTCACCCGCAATAAAAAATCCATTCATAATAAATCAATTGTCATTTTCATCCTTTGGAAAGTCAATCAGAAGTAAGTCTAGCAGGTTCAAAAAGTGAAAGCTCAATCGACAAAGTCTCAAGTCTAGGTTAGTAAGTTAGCAAGTTAGTCAACTCGGAGTATCAATAGCTTATCATCCAGTCAATCTCATTATCATCTGATAACAATATTTCCTAGGATGCATCCTTCCTACAATGGACATCAACATTAGGCATCACCATAGTTTAGTCTTGGCTAGCGGTATGAAGAACATTAGCTTGTTTGTTTACTTCATCCTTATATTTTTGACTTATCTTATTTTGCGCTCATTCCAAGGACCTCTCAATGATGCCTAATTAAAAGGGTCTAGAGAGAAAGGAATGGGGAAATGATCATTTTATCTATTGTTCTTGTTGGATATTCTTGTAATATAACTTTGTCATGCGTGCTTTGTTTAGTTTGTAGGGAGGGTATTCTAGGTATCTTGTTGACCACATAGGAAGGCTTTCTTTATTATATTTTCATTTGAGATGTTTAGAATATCTAAACTTTATTTTGAATGAGGTTTCATGTGTCAAGTGTGAATAGGAGTACTCCTATCCGATTGTCGAGTGAAAGTCCAGCATACTAAGTACAATGCCATCCTGGTTATTTGTACCTTGATGCATCGTTCTTATGTGTGTTATCAAACATAAGGTAAATGGCCCTTTTAAAATACCAATTGTTGATATCACTATCATCATTATCATTAATAAAGTAGGCTTGTTGGATCTTCTTTCTTCCATCTTCTTTCCATACTAACATGGTACCATGACAGTTACTCAAAAACATTGCTAAAATAAATCCACCCTGCATCCACCAATCATCATCATAGCGCATACCATATCATATAGGAAACATAGAGGCATTACATTTCATTATTAATGTAGATTCATTACTCTCATTAGGATAGTAGCACACAGGAATTATTAACTCATACATCACATAATCACCTCACATATGACATCATCTTAAAAGATTACATTTATGCCATTACATTCACATATTTGCATTACATTCATAGGTCATCTTGCATCATACATTATTATAATCATTTCGCATCAACACATTGCATTCATTACAACATAGGCATTATCAAATCATCCATTACATAAATCACATATCATTACATTATCATATCGCTATGAATCATTGCTTACCATAAAACATTATTTCATAACATGACATTATATTCATTACAGGAATCAACACATACCATATTTCATAATATAAAGCATAATCATCTCACAAACATCATCACCTCATAATCATTAGCATTACATATCACATCATTTTAACATATTACCATTGCATATCATACATCATAAATACCATACGTCACCTCACATCGTTATATTCATATTCCATCACATAAAAGCATCACATGAGCATCATCATAACATCCATATATCATCCATCATAAAGGCATAAGGAAAAGAAACAAAAACATTACATTTTCATATCATCAAATACATTTTATAATCATATCACATAATCCATTAAAACATAATTTAGAGAATCATTTACATATCACAACACGTTGCATTCATACATCATCATAAAATGCATAGAAAATATACAAAAAGAAATGCATCCATAAAAGAGTTGCATAATCACATCACATCATCACATCACATAGGAAAATACATCATATTATAGAGTCATAACATCTACAAATAAAATATCATATAGGAAATTAAATAGATCCATCCATCATGCATCAGTAAAGTAGGGCATCTCATAAACGAATCGAGCCATCTCATATATATATATATATATATAAAATGTAACTGTCATGGTACAAAGATCAAGATCAAATGTGTATGGATCAAAGTATATAATACAAATCGGGGCTATCAAAATCAAAGCCCATAGATAAAAAGAATGATGTAGAAAATGGGAAGCTAGCCCTGCTGGTTGTTGCTCTCTCCCACCTGTCTCTCGACGTGCTCCTTGGGCTGTCTAATCCTTGTCTGTTGGGAATACTCTGGCACCTGAGTTTCTATTGGTACTACCTTCCTATAATGTAGCCTATATTACTTTGCCTCTCTGACTACCTTGCGGTATACCGGCATCGAAACTATCTTGCACTGAGAGGTGGAGGCCATATTCTCAAGCAGTCATCTTCGGCCTATCTCTCAGTCTCGCTCTGATCGGGCATGATCTCTCTCTATGGTAAGGGCCTGGACCTGCTATTTGGTCTAGTCCCTCTTGGCCGTGAGCACCTGCACCTATGCTTGAAGCTGGTGTATCAACACATCTTTGTGATATGGTTGTGGTGGTGGTGGTGGTGAAGGCTACTATTGATGATCCCTTGGGACCACTCTCTCTCTATCTCATGGCACCTAGGCCTCCTATTGGGCCTGTCTCTACCCATCTCTTTGTTGGTCTCTGGGGGGAGTTTTCCAAACCCTCTATTATGGCTAGTGTGGAGGTGGTCCACCTCCTCCTCTACCTCCATCCCAATGCCCATCACCATCCCCTCTTCCACCCCTCCCTCGGCCTGTCAACTTGCCTTTAGGCCTCTATCATACGGGTGTCGCACCTAGATCTGTCAGTCAAAGCGGTGGTCTGAACCAAGTAGTGTACACTATTGTAACCCCTGCATCCCCCTGACCCTAATCATATGGCCATGATTTGGCCACCAGCTACCTAAAGGAGGTAAGTTCCTCATCGGTCAAGATCGGCCTGCCCCATGTTGTCTCCCTCAAAGTACATGCAAATATGGCCACATACTGGTCATTAAGATGGTCATGTATATCCCCAAACTATCTAGCAACTTTGTCTAGCAGATATCTCTCTATTATCATGTCCTCGCAGCCCTACATAAGCCTATCCTATCGAGCATAGAACGGTTGTTGTACATCATCATACCATGCGGGCATACCGAGCCAAGGCCTCCATGTGAAAACGATCATCTCATCGATGACGCTCCTCCAATGTGCAATACCACCTTCCCTTGTATGTGTGAATATAGTAAGGGCCTTTCTATAATGCAAAAAAATGAGATCATCTGGCTAAAAAGAAACTACTGTAACTTTTGGGTGGAGCACTGCAATACACTCCCAAGCCCAAACATGAAGGAGTGTGACTCCAGCCCCGATGGCCCAGCTGTCCAGATACGCGAACTCATGTAAATCATGATAAAGGGAGGCCAACATCATTATCCCCCATGCAAATTACTCTCTCTTGTGGAGCATCTTCTCCCATGCAAGTCCCCATCCTAGGCTAAAGTATCAGCCTCCCTGATCTGGCACCACAACCTCTGAAATGATAGAAGCTATGATTAGTCTGAAAGTGGGCACTGTGCCCTTGTACCTCTCAAGCTCTATTTGGACCTCAGTAAAAATAATCTCATCAAGCCCCATCACCTCATAGCAGGCATCCCTCCCAGCATCCACACCATATATCACTCTCTCCCCATGGATGGGTAGTGGGTGATGCCACAATATTGGTTTACAATTTTTGGCCAAACTGGACACTGAAATAATATTTTCTAACTAAAAGTTCACTTTCAGGCACCTATAGCGGCTAAACCATAAGGAATTTGAAGATGATGAAAACTAGTGATTTCTGACATTTTGTCTGTAGCTTCTAAATATATTTTTTTCAAAAAATTTGGAACCAGATTGCACTTCTTTTTCCATCTCTATCGAAAACTAGTTGTTTTCAACAAACAACATTTTTAAGGAGTGACTCTCATCGTATAAAACATAAATTTTTTTCCATGAAGGATAAAATTCTAATTATTTTGAATTTAGATTTGTAACTCTGATATCTAGTGCTTCCAATTGGTCTCATAGTTTTTTATTGAAATTTTTTTCCTTAATCAAGTTTCAAAGTTAAACCAACTACAATTTAGACATAGGCAGACCGTATACAACGTAACTTTTCTTTTGTATGTATCAAAATTCAAATTTTTTTGTTGGATCAAGGACTTTGATATCTGGTGCACTCATTTTTTTAATTTTTTTTTATAATCTGCTATTTTTCCACATGTGCAGAATAGAGAACTTGATTTTTGGTAAAAAAACATATGTTTAATAAAACTAAAAAAACAAATACATAATAAAACCAAAACATATTAAAATTATAGTCATTGGATAGCTTGTTCTGAGGAGTACCTAATTCTAGTTGGGTCTGTGAAGTCTTCACCATTTTCATCTTCAACCCAAGCTCTGAGGTGCAAAAATTTTGATTTTTTTGTGACAGAGAGCAGGAATCAGGGAAAAAGGGGGTTCGACCGAACCCCCAAGGCTCGAACCCTAGTTCTAGTGAACCCCCTTTCAAAAAGGGGTTTTCATTTGTTTTTTTGGTGGGATACATTAAATGGGTTCGAGCAAACCCTCTTTTGGTTCATTCGAACCAATGAATTCGTTCAAACTCCAAGAATGAATTTTTTTGGAATGGGGTCATTTTTTGCAAGTTTTCCTTCCTCATTCAAATTATAAACCACTTTTGTGGGTTTACCCTAATCGGAGGATGCACTAGACATCCTTTAGTGTGACTGTAGCCTCTCCTATTGGCAAGTGAAATGAGGACGCCTCACTGTGTCATCTCTCTGCTAGGGTAGTCATCATCCCCAAATGTGTTTGAACAAGACATGCATAGGTGACATACCACAATCCTATATCCCCAAGATGCTCCTGGAGCAACTCATGCATACCAACTAGTTTACTAAGAACTGGGGACTGGTGCTCCCGTGAATGTACTATCTCGAGGTCCTCCTATGCAAGAAAAGGCCGCGGTGTCAAGTTTCTCAAAAAAATTAGTATCCTGCCCTAGGTTTTGCAACTAAAACAACAAATGCGGTGTTTTTTGAAAATGCGACACTGTTTTCAAATTTCCAAACTGTGTCACTATGTTGCAGTTTGACTGCTATCCTAATCCCAAATTTTTGAATTGGCTCACGGCGGTGCAGTTTGCATATGCACCTGACTTTGACCCCTAAACCCTAATTTTCTAAACTGGACTATGTAGCACCATTTGCATATGCAGTGCTCTTTGAGGCCACATGACACTGATTCTGACCTTCTAGTGGCACTAAACTATGCCGCTTAACCTAAATTTGACTTTGGACCCTATTAAATGCACTTAAAAATCGAAAAGACAAGGTGGGTAAGAGCTACATACCACTGGTCCTGCGTCGGTTGGCCGCTGGTAGAATTGCACTCGATCAGACACGTGTCATGGAAGCACCTGTTGCGCCATCTCAATCAATGTTCGGAGCTCAAAGTGCAAAATTTCTCAAAGGCTAGGTGTGAAAATGAATTGAAAGTGACCTCTTGGGGCCTATTTAAGCTTGAAAGTTAGGGTTTTTTTACCCTGTTTAGCCACCCAACTAGGGTTTTGGACCCTCGGTCTTGTTTTTTCCCGATCGAGGGCCGTTTTTCATCGGTTTTTCACATTTTGGCACTTTTTTTAGCATCCTGGACCCTCTTTGGACCTGTTAGGCAGCTTGTCTTCTTTTTTCATGAGATCACCCAAAAATCCAAATTTTTTGTTTGATCTCTCAAGGGAGCAATATACTAGCGTAATCCTTCTCACTGGGGTAGCAGTGGAGCATCTAAAAAAAATTAAAAAAAATGAATTTTGATTTTGGCAGTTTATTCTTTGAACCAACACAACATGTGCATTGCTTCAAAGAGGGGCCAAATGTAGACATGAAAAATATACAGATTGATCTTACACATTTGATCCTGATCTTTCTAACATCGCTTCTTCCCAAATCATCCACTTTACTAATCAATTTAATTGAATAATCTTTATTTGATTAAATTTATCATATCTCCCCTCTTAATTAAATCTAAAATCATTATTCCTCTCAAATTTGATTTATTTAAATCCTAAAATCTAACTCAAAATTGTCAAATCATCTAATTTCTACCTAAATTAATTAAATCATGATTAATCCTAATCCTAATCACTCCAATCCTCTAGATTTTGCAACTTGCACCAATATATCAATAAAAAAAATTATTAGTTCATCTATTTTCTCTCAACTTGGCATCAAAAGGGAATATTCTTAAAATTTGAAAATCCCTCCAAAAAGAATAAGTACATCCAACAAGGAATTAAAGGCCTCTTACATGTCCTTTTCCTTTAGCCAAGTGGCATTTACTCAATTTATCCTCTCCCTCCAACTTGTTATTTCACAAATTTTAAATTCTACCTAATTGCATTTATTGGCACATTCATCAAAATGTGCTCATTCCTCCTCCAATCACATGTGGACAAATGGCCTTCTCTCATTGGTTGGTCTTTTATCTCACATTCATCCATTTTGTCTCTCCTTCCATCATTTTCTTCTATAAATAGAGGGCTTCCCCTATTGAATTGATCATCCACAATCCAAGCAAGTCTACTATACTCAATTTCACTCACAATTTCATCCATTGCATTTGAATTTCATAGTTCTATATCAAATTAATCAAGGTTATCATCACATTGCATCAAGGAGCTTCCTTCATCACATTTCATAAAGGAATTGGGAAAGGGCCATTTTCCACATCAAAATGGCACCAATTCCTCCATGGGATTGAGGATTTGAGTGTTTTTTAATAGGATTTTATAGCTTCATTTGATTACTTTACTTCATTTCTTGTTCTTGACATTTGAATGAATTTCATGGGGAATGTGTATTTTAGATGTGTTTCTTGACTAACATTGTGTTGTTTTGTCACTTTGGTGCAGGTCTAAGATATCCATTCACAAGAAGAAGCTAAAATGGCACTTCAGGGGTCTACTTTTAGTGAAGAATGGGATGCTCTAGCTATATGGTCATTGTCTCTTGCTTCTAGGAAGCCCATAGTGGCAGAACCAACTAACTTCAAGGGACAAGTAATTATAAAAAGAGTTTCTAATGCTCTTGCATTAGAAGCATCTAACATGACAATCAATATTGCTAACTGTATGAGCATGAATTTTCACCTCTAACGCAAATTCCCCTTTCACCCCTTTACACTTTAGAAAACTGAAAGTGGAGGTTTAATTCCACTTAAGCCCACTGCTTGCATTCCAATTGCCACCTTGTTTGTGTGTCGGTGGGGGTGCTTCCATTAGGGATTCCCATGCAGTGCATAGACGTCTACGTGATACACTTATGTCCTTGGAAAATTCCTATAGCTGGAGTCTACAAAGGTGTTACATTTTTTATTGTAAGATGAAGAGTAACGTCCCTCTTCCGTTGGAAAACCTGAATATGGCCGTTTTTCATCTTCCCCTTCATATTCTTGACCATTCCATCCATTCAAGAGGGTTCTTGTGAGATCTTGAGTTCATCACTTCACATTTTATCCACTCATTTGAACGTCCATTCAAGCTTTGTAGCAGCATTCTTCACTCCATTGCAGCCATCTACTACTTCATCACTCTAATAGTGTGAGCACGGGACAAACACCATGTCAGCAAAGGCTTGAGTTCCTCTCATTCAGTCCTCCACAAGCCTTGAGCACTTTGGATGGAGGTGGTAAGCTCCTGTCATCTCCTCTATCGTATTTGGTTGAGTAAGCACATACTGTTTTGTAGTGTTTCTTGCATACGTAGCTTGTATTTCCTTCCCTTATCGTTGTTTCTATCATTGCAAACTTGATTGTTCGTGGAGGTGGAAAAACCAAGATGGGGGTCTGACTGAGGCAGGCCCCTAAACAGCCCCAACACTTTCACTCTTTGTTGTGTGCAAGTGGAGAGATCTCGAAACAAGCTAGCAAGAGGATTGTTCTACAGAATCATCTTCATCACCCTCGTGGTAATATACTTCTTTTATCATGTTTGTATTTACCTTTCTCTTTTCTTAGTCTTTTTCTTTACTTCCCATAGCTACTAGACTAGACGGTTAGTCCTTTCTCGGGATTCCAACCTCATTTCTCTGGTTTTTTGGTCATACGAACTCTAGCGTGTCGTGCTCTCATCTCAAAATTATGCTTATGTCCTCAGACAGAGAGCTACCTGTGATGTAGAGTTGACTCTAGAAAGCGACTCATCTAGTCCCCCTTCAATTCTTGGGATTGCAGAGTGATCGAAGGACATATAGTCTTCATCATTCTCATCCTCTCTATCCTAACCTTCCTTTGAACTAAGGTAAGTTAGGGAAGCCTTTCTGCTCTTGGCCTTTTGTGACCTGGGGCCTTCCAGTGGGTGGTCCCCCTCTCTTACATTTTTGGTGAACCCGATGTGAACCAACATCTATCCATTTGTCGACATCCCAAAATTTTTCTCACATACCTCTTGGTCGTTGTACCCTAGTGTGTTGTGAAATTTAATGAGCTTCATGAACCAATCTACAACCTCTGGGCATATTTTTATAAGAATTCTGTGACACCTTTAAATGGACAAGACAAAGGTCTCCTCTAGCTTCACTACTGACCTTTTCTCTTGTTCTTCGATTGGTCTATCCGCACAGGAGCACATATCACAAGGTGAATGTAGATTTCTTGACGAGATTGATCGCATCCCTATTCCTCCTGTGTCGTCGACCTCTTCATTCATAGATGATAATGAGGTCATCTGCATCCCTTTCGAGTACGTTGTTAGCCTCGGTAAAGGGTTAGGTGCATTGAAAAATCACCTGGAAGGCAACTCAAAGTTGGTTAGGGCTGCTAAGGTGAACGGTGAAATAATATATATGTTGGAAAAAGACCAGACATGTGTAGCACTCTTAGCTAGTCTCATTGGTCTGGCTAAAGCATGTGCCCCCTTGAGCCTTGGTTGCATGATATGAGGTGGTTTCTTCAAGGAACGTGAGAGGGAGTTAGAGATTTTGATGCCTTCTATATCTATGTATATGGATGACACAGACCCATCAGTCAATATACCCGCTACTTCTAAAAGTTTAAAGACCGTCAAAGTAAGCAGGAACAATTTGGGTTTTCACTTCACCCCTTCTACTACCTCCAATGGTGGAGGATTTGGCAGAATGATGGGCAGAGGCTTTGGCATTGGAAACATTGGAAGTGGGGGTGGCATTGGCAGAGGTCGCACCAGTGGAAGTCACCACTATGGATTCGGGTCTGGCGGTGTCTCCAACAAGAGTCACACTGGTGGCGGCTCTAGCGATGGTCACGGTGGTGGCGCTGACAAAGGTCATACTAGTGGTGGTAGTATTAGTGGCAGCTCTAGTGGTAGACATGGCAGTGGTTATGGTGGTCCTATGTCTTCTAATGACCCTATTCTGAATACCCTTCTTCAAAATATGGGGAAGATGTAGAATCAGCTAGTGAACCTTTCCTAGGCCTCAACCCAGCCTATCTTCCAACCTTTCTTCTGACACAGCCTATTGTCAGTTGCAATCCTAAACACTCCTTTCCCGTAAGGGATAGAGATTCCCAAATTCGAGAAATACGGTGGTAAAGAGGACCCATAGACACATGTATCCGCCTTTAATGCCTTATGTGCAAACTTTTTCCATCATGATGCGTTGATGGCCAAACTATTTTCTTGATCCCTCAAAGATACAACACTAGAATGGTACTGTTCTTTACCCGATAATTCTATCTTCATGTTCGATTAGCTTGTGAATCAATTCCTGTGAAAATTCTAAGCCAATATCGGACCAAAGATGACCTTCTCAGACCTTGTTAGATGCAAACAAGGGGACAATGAAAATATTACAGACTTTATAGCACGGTACCAAGCACTCTTCTCATTGATCTCATATCCGTTACCCAATTCTGATGTACAAAAGGTCTTCATAGGGAACTTACAAAGGCCTTGGCAAGAGAAGTTTTCCCTCATGAAGTATCCTTCTTTTGCACACTTGTGTGTAGCTTTACGAAAGTACCAGCAAATGGTGGTTCAGTTTGAGGGTCCTCCCTCATGCTCCCATTCTGAAGGAAGATCTATTGTATCGATCTCGGGAAGAGGTAAAACTGTTGTGAACGTAGTAGATGTTGTGGATAACAACGGCCTCAAACGCGACCAAAATTTTATGAAGCTATCAAAATCTTATTCTTCCATCTTGCAGAAGTTGGTGAAGGATAAGATCCATACCCTGCCACCTCCTAAACTAGTTAGAGAACCATAGCCTAGTTGGTATGAAGAGAATATTTATTGTCAGTACCATCAAGTTAATGGACACAATACCGAATGATGTATGCACCTACATCATGAGATACAGGATCGCATCGAGGATGGTAGTATCTATCTTGATGGAGGTAAGAAAAACACAAACAAATCAATGGTGAAAGCTAACAGTGAATTGCAGATATACACGGACCCGTTTTCGTCACATTCTACCAACATGATTATCGATCCTGCCAATTCTACCTCTCACTCTTAGGCATATGTTAACATGGTTAGTGTTACTCCCTCTCCCCACCTTGTGACTGGTTTGCCAGATATAAATTTACTTCACAAGATGTGTGAAAAAATGGTAAACCTTCTTCATTCTACATTCCCACTCGCCTCAATGGAAACATTGTGACAGGGTTCTTGGTTGACCACACGAGTAGAGTGAATTACATCTCGAAGGAGACATTACTCTTGAACTCCCTACAAAGGGAGGAGTACAACAAAACAAAATCCATCATTCGTACACATGATTAAATTTCTTTTGAACCCTATGGATTGATAACATTGTCCATCCTAGTTGGACCTAGGAGTGTAAACATGGTCTTCAATGCAATCCCCAAGTCGGACCTATTTAGAGTGAAGCTAGGCATACCTTGGATAGATTCCATGAATGGGATTTCCTCTGTGATTCATAGATGCCTTAATTTTTCCCACAAAGGTGTTGTGCACGTAGTGCATGACACTGGATATCAGCCTATGGTATCCCATCAAGGATACTCATTGGATCACTTTTGGCCCACTCCATTCGATCTGCTCCCATAGAGAAGAAACCTACTTTACAAGAACTATGTGAAGTACAAAACTAGGGACAAGGGATAGCTGAAGTTGACCCTCCATGTAGCAAAGCAACGAGCTACCTATTCTTCTCGAAAAGGAAAGGAAAAGCTCACTCCCTCTCAAGCTGGCTCTTCCACTCCCCTCTCTTAGGAAGAGTAGTGGATGAACAAGCCTAGGTTCTACCTATTGAGTCTAATGATTCCTCCTTGGTGAAAGACCAAGATTAGGATATCGGATCTCCCTAATGGGTTCCCAGGGCCTTGGTACTATTTGTATGGAAAAAGGAAAGGCTTACGGAGAGAGTTTTCCCCTTGACCTCTTCTTGTTCCCCCGAAAGGGAAAGGTTCCATTCCTAAAGTGGTAGAGTCAACTCCTCTTGCTATTTCTGAACCTGCCCCTCCTTCTCCTATTTAGGAGTATTCCCTTCTGTTGGAAATAGCCATGGAGGACACTCCCATGGTTGAATAGAATCCTTTTGTCCCTTTGTAAATTCCGACTTCTGGTTTGAAGAGCCATAGAAATTTCCTTGTACATGAGCGCAAGCATCGGTGAAAGGTTCTCCTAGTTGAGAAAGCCTCCTTATAGAAGGAGGAGAAGGTTGCACCTCCTACTGCATCCTCCTCTTTTCTTCCTTCCATCTATGAATCTCTTTTAGTTCCCACTGTGAGGGCACATGCACTTGGAAGGGTGCAAGATTTTATTGCTCCTTTGGAAAATCCACCCTTGTTGACTTCCATCCCAAATGTCTTTCCTTTCCTAAAACATGTCGACATGGTGAACACTTCAGTTGTGTCCACTGTGGTTCTTTCCTCTTCTCCCTTGACCCTCCTTGTTTTGTATGTGGGGCATTCACCTCCTCTGATGAAGGAGAAGGTAGAGTGTGGCCCCTCCAACAATGGAGGACATAAGAAGATCCCACCTTCCCCGAAAGGTGGCCCCAAGTTGGCTTGTTTTGTCCTAGTAACAGAACTAGTCCCAGCCTCCCTTGAGTTTTTCACCGCTCTCGAGTCTCTCGGTGAGCCTAGCGGTGAACCTCAGGTGAAAACTCCTCCATCCATCAAAGTGAAGCATGGCAGTCCCGTTAAGTGCATGTTTAACTTGGTGGATGAAGTTTTGACCTTGTCAGTGATATTTGTGAGGTCGTTGACCTTGGACCCACAAGATTTGAGTGATGAAGACCTCGCAGGTCCCTTTGCCTTGGCCCTTATTCTCGGAGGATTGGAAGCTTCTCCCCTTAACATTACACCATTGTAGGCTCATCATCCTTCGCCCTTTGATGATCTAGAGTGGGAAGTTGATGACCTCTTGGCTGACCAATGTTAGGGGGAGACCATCTTCTTGATCTTTAGATTAGATGTGGGTGTGTTGTGATGTATTCCCCCATAATCATGCTACATGTGTCTGGATGACCCTCGTCACCCCTATTGGTGCTTGGATACAAGTGTGATGTTTGTGTTGTAATCCTTCCTCTATATATACCTCTATTCTTCCATGTTCGTGATTGACTTTCGGCAAATTGGGGACGATGCAAAGCGTCGGGAGCATTTAGGCCTCCTTCCATGTTGACCTAATTTTTTTATTTTTACTTTATCTTTTGTGCATTCCTCTTGATCTGGTTGGGAATTGATGATCTTTTGCCTCTTGCTATGGTTACCTAATATATATAACTAAAGGTAGATCTGACCTCGTGAAACCAGATCCCCTTGTGCCCTTTGTGTGTGATCTATTTTCTCTTTACCTTTCTCCTATCTTTGCTTGAGTTGTCCCTTTTATGTGTGACAATTCCTCTCCTACATTACTTGGTCTTTAGAAAACACATTCGTTACCGAATGAATCTTTTCTCGAAAGACCTCTCACACACTTCTTTGTTAGAACTTCATTCTCAACTTGAAACCCCAACGGAACATGTTTCCTTCGCCATGGGTTCGTAAAGAAAGGACTTGGGAATCCTCCTCGAAAGTAGGAATTGTCTTAGTCTTACCCTCGCATGAGCACATCGCCTTCCTTTCGAATTCCTTGATGAAGTAAACATCTTTCAAAAGGATTCCTTGGTGACGAGTCGATTCAAGAAGGAAGATGGTAACTTTTTAACAGTGTGTCCCATGAGTGGACCCCTCCGTTTCACGTTTGGTTCCTAAGGGACCCCTTTGAAAGTTTTCAACAAGTTTTATGGCATCTAACTCAGGGGCAGCTCGACCAGGATGGTTTTGTTTCTTCACATCTAGTCTGAGGGCAGCCCAACTAGACCATCTTCACATTTTTACATCTATCTTGGGGGTAGCCCAACTAGACTTCACCTTTCAAACAGCACATCCCTTGAGTGGATCCTCCTTCCTTTTGAAGGGTTCCCGAGGGACCCCTTTGAAAATCTTACAACTTAGCGATGGTCTGTGTGATTGTCTGTTCACTAGCCTACGTGGCCGCTTCCTGATGTGTTATATCTTTGGGTAAACATGTCACCATATTTGACTTTGTGGAGTCCCCTCTACTCGGTCCCCCTCATGTGAGAGTTCTTGGGTAAACATGTCTCCATCAATACTCGTGCTTGCTAAAGTGGGGGCAAAATGTATGAGCGTGAATTTTCACCCCTAACACAAATTCTCCTTGCACCCCTTTACACTTTAGAAAATCAAAAGTGGAGGTTTAATTCTACTTAATCCCACTACTTGCATTCCACTTGGTGCCCTGTTTGTGTGTCGGTGCATTAGGGGAAATTTACATAAAAAATGGGCCTCCTCAGGAACTCTAAAAAAGCAAAAATTATCTCATATAATACAAATTATTTAATATAAAAAATATAAATTACTTAACTACATGAGTTAAGTGGGGACACACGTTTCTATTATAATTCCTTAAAAGCTGAAGTCAATGATTTTTTTAAATGTGGTAGCATATATTTCTATTATAATTTATTAAAAAACTCAAGTTCACTTTCTTCATTATTTATTTTTTATTCAAAAAGTTTGGTAACTTATATTTTTATTATAATTTATTAAAAAAGTCAAGTTCACTTTCTTTTCTTGATTATTTGTTTTTATTTAAAAAGTGGCAAAGTAAAAGTAACTTTAGAGATATTATTTTTTACCTAGTATTTTATTTTATATATATATGATTTTATAGATTTAGATTTATTAAAAAATAATTTTATTTTTTTGAAAATATAAAAATTTCTATAATAGAACTTAAGAATATAAATCTAAAAACAAAAAGAAAATTTTATATTTAGAAAGATGAATGAGATAGAATAAAAATATATTTTTTTAAAATATAAAAGTTAATTTTTTTCTTAAAGAATATATATATATTTTTAAATATAAAAATTAGCTTTTTAAAAAAAAAATCATTAGCTTTTTTCTTAAAGAATAAAAATATTTATTTGAAAATATAAAATTTTCTATAATAGAACTTAATAGAACTTAAAAATATAAATCTAAAAAACAAAAAGAATATTAAAAATTTAATAAAATGAATGAGATAGAATAAAAATAGTTTTTTTAAAATATAAAAATTAGCTTTTTTCTTAAAGAATAATTATTATTTTTGAAAATATAAAACTTTCTATAATAGAACTTAAAAATATAAATCTAAAAAACAAAAAGAATATTTTATATTTAGAAAGATGAATGAGATAGAATAAGATATGTAGAGTTAAATTAACCATCATTAGTTAAATCATAAGATTTTAGAAATTTTTATTTTATAAAATAAATAATTTTATTTTTATTTTGGATGATGTCATCGTACAGGTTGATGTCACCTTTTAATTGATTTTTGATAACTGGAAAAGCTAATGATGTCATCCTTAGGAGGCCCATTTTTTATGTAAATTTCCCCTAATGGGGCGTTTCTGTCGAGGATTCCCGTGTGGCACGTAGATGTCCGCACGGTGGACAAACATCCCTGGAAGATTCCTGCGGCTAGAGTCTACAAAGATGTTACATTTTTTATGGGAATTCGAAGAGTAATGTCCCTCTTCAGCCGGCTGACCCAAATATGGCCATTTTTCATCTTCTCCTTCATATTGTTGACCATTCCATCCATTCAAGAGGGTTTTTGTGAGATCTTGAGATCATCACTTCACATTTTTTCCACTCTTTCAAACGTCCATTCAAGCTTTGTAGTAGCATTCTTTACTCCATTGCAGCCATCTACCACTCCATCAGTTTGATAGTGTGAGTGCAGGACAAACACCATGCCAGCAAAGGCTTGAGTTCCTCTCATTCAGTCCTCCACAAGCCTTGAGCGCTTTGGAGGGAGGTGGTAAGCTCCTGTCATCTCCTCTATCATATTCAATTGAGTAAGTACATAATGTTTTGTAGTATTTCTTTCATATGTAGCTTGTATTTCCTTCCTTTATCGTTGTTTCTATTATTGAAAACTTGGTTGTCCGTGGAGGTGGAAACACCAAGACGGGGGTCTGACTAAGGCAGGCCCCTAAACAACCCCAACACTTTCCCTCTTTGTTGTGTGTAGGTAGAGAGATTGCGAAACAAGCTAGCGAGAGGATCATTCTAAAAAATAATCTTCATCACCCTCATGTTAATATACTTCTTTTATCATGTTTGTATTTACCTTTATCTTTTCTTAGTCTTGTTCTTTACTTCCTGGAACTGCTAGACTAGATTGTCAATCCTTTCTCGAGATTCCAACCTCATTTCTCTAGTTTTCTGGTCATACAAATGCCAACACATCTGTGACCCAGAGTTGACTCTGGAAAGTGACTCGTCTAGTCCCCCTTCAATTCCCGAGATTGCAGAGTGATTGAAGGACATATAGTCTTCATAATTCTCATCCTCTCTATCATAACCTTCCTTTGAAATGAGGTAAGTTAGGGAAGCCTTTCCGCTCTTCGCCTTTTGTGACCAGGGGCCTTGCAGTGGGTGGTCCCCCTCTCTTACACTAAGTTTACAAAGGCGACAGTTTTGGGCCTTACTAAAGAAAGATACATGTACATGAGTAAACATAATGAGTTGTTTATTGAATATAATATGATTCAACAAAAGGTTGACGAACTTGAAGCAGAGCTAGCATTATTGAAACAACAAGTGGAGAATCTTAAGTCTTAAGGACCTATAATTCAATTCATGCATTACCACCTCTCCTATGACCCATCCTCAATCTCCTCCACTTGATAAAGCATTGTCAATTGTACCTTAAAAAATGGGCCAAGTACATCAGGTGCAACCCCATCAATGGAGCTTACCAAAGAGGAATTACTACTACAAATTGAAGAATACAAGGAACTGCTTGAACAAGTTAAAAACACCATGTATGAAATTAATTCTAAGATTGTTCACATGGTTTTGAAGCATATGAATAAAAATATTCAAAGTAAATTAAATAGTATTCATTCAAATTATTCTTTAATGGTACAAGCAATAAAGTTGTCTGAAAGATATAAATAATTGGCTACTCTAATACTAGATAAATGGATTCCAAAGGCTGAAAATTTGAAGTTCATTACAATTGGGGCTAAGCAGAAGGAGGACAGATATCCAAGTGTTGTCCCAACTTATAGATTTGTTGGTGAAATCAATGAGAAGAATTTTCAAGGTTATGTTGCCTCAATGGTGTTGGGTCTCAAAAATGGAGGTTGTAACCAGAAGAATTTTCCAAGTTCTTACAACACTTTTGGCCAATGTACAAGGCCGATAACACAATTGAACCTTCTGCTCTTTAGGTTCTTCTAGACCTAGGTGGGTGAACCTATGTGAAAAATTCAGATTTGAAATGTATTTCCTGCTAAACAATCTACCCACAATGGCAATTAGGAGTGGATAGACAAAATTACTGCAACTACACCTACTACACAAAAGAAATATTTTGAATATATAAATTGTTATGAATTCTACCCTCTAGGATATGGCAGATCAGTGCCTTCTATCTATTTGGGCAATGGAGTCAAAAATAAAAAGGATTCAAGGTGTTTCCCCATCCAACTTAATTCAAATTGTTAGGCATATTTAAAGTATGAAATTCTATGACCGGCATATTATTTCACCCAATTTATGGCTTGCATGAATTATGCTTGATTATTTTCCTACCAGGTTCTTCTTTAATCATCCAACAAAAATCCTAAAATCATTATGACTTAATCAAAAGAATTTAATTCTAACTTTCCAGATACCTATTAATCAAATCACACAAAGTGAAAAATGCACCATGATAAACCAGATATATACTTGTTATCCTAATTTAAATGATTTAAAAATTCTAATTGGTGACAACCAGATAGGAAATTCAACAATTATATCTTCTTAACAATCGAACTCAGAAAATATTACACCAGTTTAAAATTGTTTTCTCCATTACACCCTGTTTCAAGAAGGGTTGTTCCTCCATTTACATCCCAGTTCTGTTGTTGTTTTCCTCCCAAAAACCCCCCCACAGTTAACCAAATTTACAAAATATTTATACCATGAATTCCAAGGGTCATGACCCTTCATTTGTTCTTGTATAACTATTTACATTCCATGGAAGAAATTAAAACATTTAATTGCATTTCCTTATTGGAAAATTAAATGTTTTAAACTATAGCCCAACATTTTGATTTTTCTTTTATATTTTTCCCACCTTCATTATTGCTTTAATACTTTAATCGCTCTTAATATTTTACTTTATACATTGTCGTAACTTATTTTTATGCCTACCACTCTAATGTGGTCAACTTGTTGACCGGCCATGGTATAGCAGTGACTATCTCCGTCACGGCTATCTCCACTATTTACCGCCTTACCGCATTCTGCATTTTACCTGTTGGCAGTTGCGCAGTATTTGAATTTTCTCCCACCACCTTACCGTGGTCTCTATCTTTCTCCCTGGCAGTATGGCAGTCTTAACCATCATGGTCTTCTCCTGACTATTATCGTGCTACCACGGTCTTCATGGTGACCAATGGCAGTACCGTAGTAGCCAGTCTTTAGCACTATCCCTTTGTTGCTACATTATCACCACGCTATCACGATCACTGGCTTGACTGCCAATAGTACCACGGTAGCCACCTGAATCATTCGTCCCTGTCTACCACAATCACCACAGTCTCTATGATAACCACCAGCGGTAGTGCAGTAGGGTCTCCTGGCCGCTGCTTCCCTATCTTCTACCATCCACTGCGCCACCGTGATCTATGGTTTGACCACGCACGGTGGCACGGTAAGCATTTTATACCCACTCTGATTGTCCATTGAATGTTACCGCGGTCATCGCGGTGTCTTAATTGGCTACCAGCAATAAAGTGGTAAGATTTTATTGTGCCTCACTGTCACCGCTATACCGTGAGCCACTTTGCAAAAGGCCATGGTAAAGCGGTGAATGACATACCAAGAGGATGTTAAGGCCGTGGTATAATGTATAAGGTATATATGAATGGAAAAAATGATTTTTTTATGGAAAAGATAGCACATGAATGGTTCAAATGGGAAAAAAGGCTTAGGATTTAAATGGAAATTTTTGGTTCTAACAGTGGCTCCTGTTGGGGATGAGTGGTTTATAAAATCATTGCAAGAATTTAGAATGGAACTGGGAGAGCAGACCAAGACATGAATGGTTCAGAAAATGAAGGCAATGGAGGATGGAGGGAATGAAAGAGTGAAGGAGATGGAAAATGGAAGGTGAAAATGACCCTAAGCTACTGTACATGGAAAGAAAGCAATGCTTTCAAAAAGGGAATTCCTGAGAATGTCCATGTACTGGAAAACCCAGACCCTTCAAAATTCCTAAACTATTATGCATGGAAAAGAAAACTTAAAGAGGGTTATTAAGAATTGTCCATGCACTGGAAATCCTTAACCCTCTACTGATCCTTAAGAGAAGAAAAGATTCAGGAACTGCCCATGTAGAGGCAACTCTCGCTCCTCTCCAGACATGTTCTGTAGGAAATAAGAATCTTCACCTCCCTTACCCGTTATCACAAAAGGGCCAAGCCATAAAGCTTCAAATTTGTCATGCTCCCCCTTCTCCTGACACTGAGCATTCCATATCAATACCAAGTCACCTTTTTCAAATTTTTGCTTCTTGGCCTTTTTATCAAAAAGGTATTTCATTTGTGATTGCAATTTCACATTTTGCTTCTGAGCCACTCTTCTCACTTCATCAAGCTACTCCATTCTTTCCTCCATTGGTTCATAAATATCCAAATCTTCTTGTAAAATAAAGTTATAGACTGGAAAAAGGTTTTGCAGTGGCATCCTAGCTTGTGTCCCATACACCAATTCAAATGGATATTTTCCAGTTGCCTTCTTCACTATAATCCTATCTACCCATACAGCCAATCTTAACTTCGAATCCCATGCCTTTTTATTTGTATCCAACATCCTCCTTACTATCTTCAAAAGATTTTTATTGCTTGACTCTGCCTGACCATTGGCTTGTGGATGATATGGGGCAGAATAAGAAATATTAATGCCATGTGTTTTGAAAAAATCTCTAAACTCATCAGATCTAAAACACATCCCATTATCTGTGATCAATCTGACCGGGGTACCAAATCCGGTTATAACATTCTCCATCATAAATTTAATCACCACTTTGCTTGTTGCTTGCTTAGTTGGGACAGCCTCCACCCACTTAGTAAAATAATCTATGGCCACTATTATCCATCTGTGTCCTCCACTTGATCTTTCCTATATTTCTCCAGTGAAATCAACTCCCCATTGTTGAAAAGGTGCTTCTACCTGCAAGGGTCTAAGAGGCAATGCTCCTTGATACTTCAACTCCCCTGAGAATTTCTCACAAGCCTCGCATTTCCTCACATATGCAAAATACTCACTAAATACCCTAGGCCAATAATAACCAACCCTGAGAATCTTGTGTGCAATAGTCTTAGCAGAATAATGGCCTCCACATACCCCTTCATGCATTTCTCTCAAGACATATTTTTCCTAGGATTCATCTAGACACAACAACAATATACCATCCCTATTTTTCTAGAATAGATCCCCTTCTATAAAAACATATTTAGAAGCCTGCAACTTCAAAGTTCTCCTTTGATTATCATTCAGCCCTTCAGGGCACTTCATGTGTTTTAGATAATACATCACATGTGTATACCATGGAGTATGCTCAATACTTGCTATGACCTCTTCCTTACCTTCTACACTGCAAATTTGGTTTGCTTCAATATTTGTTTATGCCATCAGCCTGGCCAGACCCTATCCTCTTACCAATTTGGTAATCTGAATCTCCATTTTGAACTCTTGGATTTTATTAATCCATCTGCATCTCTTCCCTGCCACTTATGTTTGCACCAGGATATCCTTCACTGCTACATGTGGGACATAATAAATTAGCTTATCTCCAACAAGGTAAGGCCTAAAAGCCTTTGCTACTTTGACCAGTGCATAAGCTTGTTTTTCCATAATATCATACTTCAATTTTGACCCCTACAAAGACTTACTGAAAAAAGAAACAGGTTGCTCATGACCTTCATCATTTTTTTGTAACATAACAGTAGCTATGGTGTGGAATGAAGCAAAAGAAAAAATCTGAAATGGTTTAGTAAAATCAGGAAACTTTAGGATAGGGGCTTCTTTGATAGATCTTTTTATAGATATGAAGGCATCCATAGCTTCAGCAATCCAGTCCAACTTTTCTCCTTTTTTCAACATCTTAGATATAGGTTTAACAATCTTAGCAAAATTGGACACAAACCTCGTAACAAAATTAATTTGGCCAAAGAATGATTGGATTGCTTTGACAGTTTTGGGAATGGGAATTTTATCTATGGCATCTACTATTTCAAGATCTATCCTAATCCCATCTCTTGACACAATATGCCCTAAAATTTGTTGGAGTGAAAAGGCACTGAGAGGGCGGGGTGAATTAGTGTTATTAACTTCTTTACCAATTTTAACTGAAACTGAAATAAACCAGATGTATGCTCTCATTTATCAATGATAAACTCATTCATGTATTGAATGCAATCACATAAACTGAAATGAGAATAGTAAACCATAGCAATTTAAAGCATTAAAGCACTGAATCAAATGAACCACAAATACTCAAATAGACACAAGATATGCCGAGTGGAAAACCCTCCTAGGGTAGAAAAAACACTCATGAACCTGTTGCCTTTTTCAAGCTTTCATTTCAATAATCATTTTTGACAATGCCTCATAGGCTAATTTCTGAGCACCAACTCAAGGAGCACCAACCCCTCTTTTTAGAGACACCAATCTGAAGGAGCACCAATCCTTCTTTTTAGAGACACAAATCTCAAGGAGCAACAACCCCTTTTATGTTTCTCAATAGAACATACAATGATATAGAGGATCTCTTTGTTTCCCTGATTTCTGTCAAGTGCCTCTTGACAGACAATGTGTAGAATTCTCTAATATCAATCATGACACTTAAGAGTTCCACCCATTATCAAGCCTTAAGACAACTTGAGGAAAATCTTGTTACAGTCTCAATACAACTTCTCATCAAACTATATTACCAGTGGTGTGTACAACTTTATTTTTCTCACACTGTATTTCATACATTTTTTAGCTCAAAAGATTAAACCCTATATCTCATACAAAACCCTTATATATTGCACTGTTGTTATCTTGTTTCTTTTAAGGTTTTTTAGTAATGATCAAGCCCTAATCTCTTTGTTTTTCTCTTTTTACATTTTACATCATTACATCCCATGAAGGGTTACAACAATTGCTCATTTTTTCACTTTTAAATAATTACTCAAAGATGATTATTAGGTTACCATTCTACTTGCGAGCAATAGTGCCAGATGTTACCATGATCATGAGGGAGGGATCAATCTGAATAAGGTCTTCTGACAAGAATACTCAAGTATTGTGCAAATTTAGAAGGCAGATTAGAAAACTATCCTCTCAAGTAGCCTGCACAAATAGTACTTTAACCAAATAGCATCAAGGCATGCAAGTAATTTTCAAAATAATGGCCACTGAGAAACTACTGCAAAAAGAAGTAACTTAAAGAGAAAAGCTTCCATAACCAAAATCATGCATTTAAGAGCAATTACCAAAGATTCCAGGAAGGATCTGAAGAGATTCGAACATATTATGATTACCCACAAACAGACATCACAAACCCTTTAAAAACTGACAAGTTAACCTTCAATAGAAATGCAGTCGCATTTTGGAGTGATCATTTCAGATATAATCATGAAAGTAATAGGCTGATTTCACCTTTCCTTTTGCAAAGAAAACTTAACTCAAAATAACCTTGCCTGAGAAGTAACAGATCTATAGAGCAAGCTAAGGAATACTTGATAATAGTGATGGAGTTTCTGTCACAAAAGAGTTTACCAGGTTTGCAGCTAAGCTGAGCAACCCGTGCCTCTTTTCTATTTCGAGCTTTCACCCGACACCAAGAACCTGACAAGAGAAACGACCATGGTGATGGTCTTTCAAGCTTCCCCATTTGCTATCCAAGAGTTGTAGAAAACCAGTCTATTACACAGTGAAATGGTTGTGAGTAAGATACCATGGTGGTGGCTAGAATAGGGTTCCAAACCCTCAAACAAGTGAAGCACAAGTTTTTCCCTAAACTTCCAAAGCAATCAATCGAAAACCTTTACCAAGATTGATATCATTTGAATTCTGAAAGGACTACCATTAATAAATCAAAAACTCATTATATCATTTGACATCCGCTTCCTTACCATTCAACTACGGTCTCCCTTCGGACTACCCGCGGTATAACGGTAGCTGCCTTGCATACCGCTAACAGTTTCCACTACACTACCACGGTTACCTTTCTGACTACCCACAGTATAGCGGTAGCTATCTTGCATGCCACTAACCGTTTCTACTGCACTACCACGGTTTCCCTTTTGATAGCCCGCGATATAGCGGTATCTGTCTTGCATGCCGCTAATGGTTTCCACCGCACTACCGCGATTACCGGCTTAACTGCCAACGGTACCACGGTAATCTTTATAACTGTTGTCGACTTTTAAGCCTTTTGAATTTTCCAACATTAGACCCGAATGCAATATAATTATTGATTTGTTTACCTTTGACCAAAGCCGATTTTCCACCTCATTAAAATCCAATGCCAAAAGATATGCCAAATATTGTTCAAAGCCTTGTGAAGTGATAAAGACTATAATTCATGCTAAATTCAAAATGTGTTTCACCCATGCCAAAAACCATAATCCAAATGCCCATGACACAATATTTTATGACATATGCCCAAACCATTATCAGATGGTTAAGGAAACTTGATAGGGTTTTCTTAAAGCAAAAAAGAAAAGTGTATTGTATAAACTCAAGAACCACAAATAACTGAAGGCAATACCTGACTGAATCTGAGCAATGGAACATAAAACTGTAACCGAAATACCTGAACCAAGATCAAGATGCCAAACTATAGTACAAATTGTCATCAAGGACAAATTAGCACAATAGAGATTCAACAAACTCTCCCTTTGTCCTTGATGGCAAAAACTGAGCCACCAAGCCAAAATATAGTACTGGAACCGAATGATCATAATTCTCGCCCTTTTTGTCACAAGGATAAAGGGAAGTCAACAAAAATAAACTAGAATCAACAGTGGAATTCCATGAAGCTGCAGATGTAACAATTGAGCAGTAAAGTATGAGCTGCAAGAAGATCTAACCAGCTCCCCCTATCACCAAGATAGGTTGATTAAGATAACAGAGATTGAGAGACAACTCCCAATCTAGACCTGAGTCTTTCAAAAAAATCTTTAGCCAACGGTTTTTTAAAAATGCCATCAACTTGTGCTTGTGTAGGAACATATTGCATAGAAACCTTGTTACCCAGCACCTTTTCACGAAGAAAATGAAACTTAATAGCAATGTGTTTAATGCAAGAGTGCATTACAGGATTTTTCAAGATATTGATTACACTAGTATTATCACACAAAATAGAAATAGGTTTAGGGATTTCAATATACCCATGTCAAATAATATATGTGACATCCATATTACCTCAGTACAACAAAAAGTAGCAGCATTATATTCTGTTTCAATAGTAGAGAGTGAAACAAATTCTTGTTTTTTGTTGTGCCAAGCCACTAAATGATCACCAAGAAAGAAAGCAACACCACTGGTGCTTTTCCTATCATCCAGATAGCCAGCCCAATCAAAATCAGTATATTCCACTAATTAAAATCTATTGCTTCTTGGATACCAGAGTCCATAGTCAATTGTGACTTGTACATATTTAAGAATCCTTCTAAGAACATTAATGTGAGATTCCTTAGGAGATGACTGAAATCGAGCAACCATGCAAACAACTTGCATAATGTCAGGTCTTGAGGCTATTATATATAATAGGTTTCCTATCAATGACCTATAGTCAGTTGGGTTGATAGCAAGAGAATCATCAACTTTGCTGAGTTTACAGCCGGTAGCCATTGGAGTGCTAACTGGATGACATTCATCCATTTGAAATTTCTTTAACATTTCTCTAGCATATCTTGTTTGAGAGAGACTGATACCTGATTCAAGTTGAGAGATTTGAAGACCTAAGAAGAAGGATAGTTCTCCCAACATAGACATTTCGAACTCAGATTCTATAATTTGTGAGAATTTTTGACTCAAAGCAATGTTGTTGCAGCCAAAGATAGTATCATCAACATAAATTTCAACAACTAGAATATCAGACCCTTCAATTTTAAAATAAAGATTGTTGTCTACTCCTCCTCTAATGAAACCTTTTGACAGTAAGTGACTATGCAGTCTGGAGTACCAAGCTCTAGGAGCTTGTTTTAGGCCATATAAAGCCTTTTTCAGCTTGTAGAGATGATTGGGTTTGTTTTTACAAGTAAAACCTTTAGGCTGTTCTATATAAACTTCTTCATCCAAATACCCATTCAAAAAGGTAGTTTTAACATCCATTTGACATATAGTAAAGTTCTTGAAAATAGAATATGCCAAGAAAATTCTAATTGATTCAAGTCTAGCTACTGGTGCAAAGGTTTCACCAAAGTCAATACCTTCCTGCTAAGCATATCCTTTGCAAACATATCTAGCCTTGTTGCGAACAACATGGCCATTTTCATCATGTTTATTTCTGAAAATCCACTTACCTCCCATAACATTTTTTTCATCTAGTCTTGGGACTAGCTCCCAAGTCTGATTTTTCTCAATTTCATCTTGCATTGCATTAAGCCAGCATTCATCAGTTAGAGTTTCATAAAAAAAAATTGGCTCAAACTGAGTTATTAAACAAAAAGTAGTAAGCTCAGCTAAATTCATCATAGTTAACTATTATTCTCCTTGTTTGAACTCCTGTTGATTTATCTCCTATAATTATATCTTTAGGATGGTTTCTAGCAAGAGATTTTGAAGGAGTTTTAGTTACACATTTTTCAGAGCTGGTTTCAGCATCTTCAGATTTTGCTTCAGCTAGTTTAGGACTTGTTGATTTTGTTTCAGGCTTTGAAGTTTCAAATCCTTTAGAATTTATATCAAGTCCAAATTCATCTTCCTCATCATCCTGCATAGGTTCAGCATCTAAAAGCATATTTTCATCAAATTTGACATTGGCAGATTCAACAATTTTATTCAGCCTATTGTTAAAGAATTTAAAGGCTTTGTTGTGAGTAGAGTATCCTAAAAAGATACCTTCATCTGTCTTAGATTGAAAACTCCCTAAGTTATCATTGTCTCTCTTGATAAAACATTTGCAGCCAAATATTCTAAAATATTTAATTGAGGCAGATTTACCATACCATAGGTCATATGGAGTGAAATTTTATTTCACTCTGATTTGGACTCTATTCAAAATGAAGACATTTGTATGAACAACTTCTTTCTAGTACATGTTTGGCAGATTTGCTTCATTCAGCATAGTCCTTGCCATTTCTTTTGCAGTCCTTTTCTTTCTCTCAACTACCCCGTTCTGTTGAGGTGTTCTGGTAGTAGCATACTTTATTTTTATGCCATGTCTTTCATAGTAGTCAATAAATTCATGTGAGGTGAATTCACCACCTCTATCAGATCTTAGAAATTTCAATTTTAAATCTGACTCTCTTTCTACCATTTTTCTTCAAAAGCTTCTGATTTATTCTTGAGAAAGGTAACCCATGCCATACGAGAGTAGTCATCAACAAATAGCATGAAATATTTCTCACCATTGATAGATCTAGTCCTTGTAGGACCACATATGTCATTCTGAACAATTTGCAGAGGTTTAGTAGATGAATGTTCCTTGGATTTAAATCTTACCTTAGTTTTCTTTCCTTTGAGACATTCTTTACATACTGCATTATCAGGCTTTTTCAGAATAGGCAAACCTCTTACATTCTGATTTTTACTAATTCTGACCATATTGTCAAAATTAATATGACCTAGTCTCTTGTGCCATAGCCAAATTTCTTCAACATGACTCATTAAGCACATACCTTGATTGTTTTCATTTCCAGAAGTGTCAAGTAAATTGTAGACATCTCCCTTAGTCCTTCTTCCAGTAGTAATAGCTTTTCCAGTCTTATTTTTTATTTCACACCCCTCTGAAGTGAACAGGACTTGATAGCCATTGTCACAGATTTGACTGACACTCAGAAAGTTATGTTTTAGTCCTTTTACATAATACACATTGTAAATAGGAGTGTCTTCATTCAGAAAAAGAGAACCTCTACCTTTGATTTGAATTCTAGAGTTGTCTCCAAACTTTACATATCCGCCTACATAGTCTTCTAGACTAGTGATTTTTTCTTTGTCACTATTTGTGTCACCATAGGGGCACTTTGCAGCAAAGTGGCCTATTTTTCCACAATTAAAGCATTTGAAGGGAATTTTTCCATTATACTTTCTAGAACCCTTTTTGAGTTTCCTCACAAAGTGGGATTCTTTAGAATCAGAAAATTTTAATTCAGTGAGCTCATCCCTTTCTTTCCTTTTAGCATTAAATGTTGTTTCTTTTGTAGAGGTGTTTCTTTTATCGATCCTCATTTCATAGGCAGTCAGAGTGCCTTGTAGGTTGTCAAGGGTAAGTTGGGAAAAATGTTTCTTCTCTTCTAAAGTAGCAACCTTAGCTTCAAATTTTGTTGGCAAGGTTTTGATGACCTTAGTTACAACATCAAATTCCTTAACTTCTTCTCCCAGACCCTTCATGACATTTACTATTTCATCAACTCTCAGAAAGTAGTCAGCTACTTTCTCATCATCCCTCATTTTTAAATCTTCAAACTGGTGTTTTAAAGTGAGGACTTTAGACTGTTTTACCTTTTCATTTCCTTGATAGATAGTTTCAAGTTTAACCCAGATTTCCCTAATAGAGCTATAGTGCATGACTTTTATAAAGACATTTGTAGTCAGTGCACATAGAAGAGCATTTTTTTCTCTTGCATTGGTTTCATATCTCTTATTTTCATTAGAAGTAGTAGGCAGAGTAGTTGGTACAGTGTACCTAGACAATACTATATTCCAGACATCAAGGTCAATAGAAGTTAAATAAGTCTCCATTCTGATTTTCCAGAATACATAATCATTTCCATCAAATAATGGAGCCCTAGTCATGGAAGTACCTTCATGAACTTGAGACATTTTGAATAAACTCCAAGGACAGAATCAATCCTAGGTTGGAAAGACCTATCAGAGGACCCTAGGCTCTGATACTAATTGTTGGAGTGAAAAGACACTGAGAGGGGGGGGTGAATCAGTGTTATTAAATTCTTTACCAATTTTAACTGAAACTAAAAT